>JACJUY010001442.1:0-15028 GCA_014220935.1 Platorchestia sp. MABIK | reverse complement strand
CTATTTGTTTTGATGCACAGGATATTCAAAGTGAGAATTAACCTCGTGCATAAATTTTTCCCATTTTCTACAATTTAAACTAAATCGTTATTTTTCTTTATTCTTTTGATGTTTCTTGTATTGTAAGGCAGTTTTAAACTAATATCATTATCAGCAGAAATAAAAAGTTCCTTCAAAAAAAGTGCAATGCAAAGAATCCCAAGATAAACTAGGCATTCTTTTATTCAATCTTCATTGTGTCAACTTGACTGACACACTATTGATTCAGTGTTATAACATACAGCAACTTGAATGTTTTCACAGACTAAAAGACCTGTAAGCTAAAATCAATGTATATAAATTGAATTAATTTTGTAAGATTATGTTGCCCAATTTAAAAAAAAATTTATCTGATTTCAAGAAAAGTGCAGCATGCATATGCTAAGCATAGCAGAGATCAAAAATTAAATGGCCTTTAAAATGTATTTCCAGTTTATATATAGTTATAATCTAAATTGGCTATTATAACTTGAAGGAAGCGAATGGTTTTTCTTATGAAATTTCAAAAATTCATTTAAAATTCTTTATGAGTGAAATAAGCTCTGAGGGATTCACAACTTGTTTATAACATTCAAATAAACATTTAGAGCCTAAAGTCTTTGGAATAACCCCCTCCTCCCAAAGGAAAAATTTTTTAAAATTGTATTTCTCAGCCAATGCTATAGATAGAGATGATTGTTTTTTGGTAAATGTGTAGTGTTTGGTAATAATCAAATTTCCAATTTTGGATGCGTAAACATAGTTAATTAGATTGAAATAAACAAGTTTTCTTCAATGCACTTTTCTTTGCAAATGACTATTTTACGAGTTATAGCGGTATGGTACTAATCGCAATTGAATTGTTGCAAGCGCGCAAAAAAAAGGGGAAGACCCAAATGGACTCTTCTGTCAATGGTCTAATAATTGTGTCATTAAAGTATTTTATATTATGTAGGAATTGGAACTAACCTGCAGCTTTAGTAAGAAGATAATTTAATTTCTTAATTTCTTCGTTTTTGAAATTAAGTGCAAACAGGTACACTGCCTCAAATTTCTCTTTTCTTCATACCAACACAGGTTATTACACATTGGACAAATAACTTCCTTTGATAAAACATTGTGATCTTTCTAGAATGCAACTGCCTCTTCATTTTTTCCTATGAATTTCCCGATTGCTCCAAAATCATTCGACTGACACACATAGTCATCACCGCAGCTTCAACGTAACTGGCGCATCAAAGGGGAGAATCCATTGTGGTATTGCCGTACAACGCCCTCGATGAATTTCTTTCCGCTTCAAAGACTGGAGCTGGGGTCAGTAATTTACTGCTATAACTCGTTAAATACTCATTTGCGACGGAAAGTGCATAGAAGAAAAATTGCTTATTTACATCTAATTAACCATGTTTACGCAGCTAAAATTGGAAATTCGATTGTTTCCAAACGCTACACATCAACTGTTTTTTTTTTTGTTTGTTTCCAATGGTCTTCTGGTATAAAGTTCTTGTAGTTTGTATACTTATAGTGGAGACAAATGTATTTGGACTAGGAGTTAGATTTGCTCTGTGCCATTAGTAAATGTAATGTATAAGGATGCTAAAGAAAAATAAAATTGCAATTTTTTTTACAAATGTGTCATTTATGCTTGTCAAAGTAATTTAATCAATAAAATTGTATCAACTATGAAAATTGAAGCGCAACAGTATTGAAATTGTTTATGCTGAAAAAATTAATTTATGTGAAATCATATATCAGGTTCAGGATATTTTTTATTTAGACATTGTTATTAACTAAGTTTTCTCTTTAATTTTTATTTATTTGTTTAATAATTTAAAATATTTATCATGTGTTTCAGACCTAATAATAATTAGTGACAAAAAATCAGATTGAAATAAACAAGTATGCATTCTAACTTATTCATGTGGAAAAACCATAGATTACTTCCAAAAAATTTCCCGTTTCCCAGTTGCCCTCTTCTTGCAAAATCAAAGAAGATTTCAACTGTATTATGTCAATCAAAACGGGGAAATTTTGACAATGCAAAACAAAGAATTACTAGAAAAGTGATGCAAGTATCAAAATCATGTGCATCTGTGAGAGCTGCTCAAACCTCCAGTTCTTGTTTGCCATCCAACTCTTGCGGTGAAAGTACTGAGAGGAGACTTAATCCAATAGGTATTCAAATGTTATCATCAAACCTTTACAAGCAAATTTTCAAAGAAAAGACTACTAGCAAGGAATCAATTAGTGAATCTTCTTTACAGAGATGCTCCAATCATTTAAAGGAACAAAATTTGTGGGGAAAGAAAAATACTGAAAATGTAGATGTTAAGTTGAAATTGCCTGAATTATTAGGCAAAAACCTAGATGCTCATTTCAGAACAATTGCTGAAGAGCAAATAAAACCGTATAAAGAACTTCTACACAAGATCACTCACACTCAGCTTCCACGTGTTCCTCAAGTTTTTGCGTACAAAGAGGGGTGGACTAAATACCTCCCTGATGGGACATGCATTGCTGTTGAAGTTCCTGAGTGTGATGCCTTTGTGTTTGATGTGGAAGTTAGTGTACTGAATGGAAATCAACCCACACTTGCAGCAGCTGTGTCTGATAAGTTTTGGTACACGTGGTGCAGCCGTCAGCTTCTTGCTAACAGTGCTACAAGCAAAGAAATTTCCTCGCCTCCTGGCCACAATGCTGCTGCAACGGAATCAACTCAAGATCGAATTCCCACGCTCGGTGAAGATTCTAGTGATGCTCAACTCGACACTCAAGTTAAAGGAAGTCACATGGAACTTGATGATCTTATCCCGTTTGGAGGAGGTGATCCAAAAAGTTACAAAAACTTGAGCCAAAAATCTAAAATTATTGTTGGTCATAATGTTAGTTATGATAGAGTCAGAGTTAAGGAACAATATTATGTTCCTGATTCCCCATTGAGGTTCATTGACACGATGTCTCTTCATATTGCTGTGAGTGGCCTAGTCCAAGAACAAAGAGCAATGATAATGAAAAATAAAACACTGCCTAAGAAAGTCTATTTACCATGGATGTCTGTTGGTTCTGTTAATAACTTGAATGATGTATATAAATTTTATTGCAAAACAAAAGGACTTCAAAAAGAGACAAGAGATGTGTTTGTTACTGGAACTCTGAAAGACATTCGAGATGATTTCCAGAACTTGATGGCTTACTGTACTAAAGATGTAATTGCCACTCATGAGGTGTTAGTAAATCTATTACCTCTTTTTTATGAGCGCTGCCCACATCCTGTCAGTTTTGGAGGCATTCTTGAGATGGGTTCCAGCTATTTACCTGTTTGTAACTCATGGAATAGATATATTGAAAGAGCTGAAAGGCAGTACTCAAAAATGCAGAATGCTCTTACTGAAAAGCTTAGTGAAAGAGCTGTGGAAGCCTTGAAGCTCAAGGATGATAAACTGTATGAAAATGATCCATGGTTGTGGAACTTGGATTGGAGTGTTATGATGAAATTCAAAACTAAAGGCAAAAACACTCCCAATTGGTATGTCAAACTTTGTAAAACAACTGGAGAAAGAGAAGGAACTCCAGAACCAGCCAATATGAGCACCAGTTTGAGAGTGGTGCCCAAGCTTCTTCGTCTCACCTGGAAAAGCTATCCATTGCACCATGAGAAAGATTTTGGTTGGGGATACCTTCGACCAAAATATCCATCTTATCAACATTTCATGGCAGTGTGTGACCAGATGCAGAGTGATTCAACTGCTAGTAGTAGTGCAGAGAATGTCAAGTTTCCTATTAAAGAGTTTTATAGTATTTGTCCTGTAATCACACCAACTGAAAATAACAAAGTTGCGAGTGATCTCCCTGAGACTCAGGAGGATTGGGAGCAAATTCTTTATGGTATTCCCTCTACAAGAAAGTCAAGCAAAGTTGCTAAAAGCCAGACAGTTGAGAGTACAGAAGACAATCCCATAGACATTGGTATTCCTGGTGTGGAATTTGTCAGACTACCTCACAAAAATGGTCCTCGTCATAATGTTGGGAACCCACTTGCCAAAGATTTCTTGCACAAAATTGAGGATGGTACCTTGAGCAGCCACATCAAAGAAGTTGCTGAACTTGTGCTCAGGACCACAAAAAGTATTTCCTATTGGAGAAATTCCAGAGACAGAATTTTAAGCCAAAACACTGTTTGGCTGGATGAACATCATCTGCCAACATCTACGCTTCAATCAGGTACTTCCTTGGTGTGGCAGATATAACATTTTTAATTAATAATAGATTTTAAAAGAGAATGTTGCTGAGTCTTGAATGGTGATTTTTATGCAAATTTTCCTAAAATCAGCTTGTTACATTGTGTGGTTTTAATTGCTTGTAGGTGAATTTATGTAGAAGTTGGTGTGAAAATGACATTTCTTTATCTACTTATTTGTTGTGAAAACAAGACAATGTGAATTTTCCTAGGATTATGGTTTGGATAGATTATGTTATGAGCTGATTTACCCTTAAGTCATTTTAGAAATTCTCTATTAGTTTTTGACATCCTGCATTAAGTGCATCTTTTATCTTTCCTGCTTATACATGATGTTTCTTTTGCAATTACTGTTTTACTGCAAATTTTACAGTGTGTACAAAGATAATTTAGCACTAGTTCACAGATAAGTAGCTTTTGGAAAACCAGGCAGTTCTAGTGTGTTCATGGTAAACTCACAAAGTGGGCTCATGCAACATTACTTGTTGTGTATGAGCAGTAGAGTTGTGCATTTAAATTTGCAGAATTTGAACTGCAACATGATGATTATTTGAGTTGTGCATTGATGTTAGTTCAATTGAAGCTACAACCTATCATCATTAAATGTTGTATGTAAACAACTGAGAATAGAAATGAAAGTAATTTTTGCGTAGTTTCTTTGCATTTTGTGTAATCTGAAACACATAAATGGATTTATATATAAAGAGTGTTTCAATTATTTTGATCAAGTTCTTCTATTTGATTTATGTATTTTAATTTTATGATTATGAATAATTCAAAAGCTTCTCTGGTGTAACTGAGACATGTCTCATTTTTACAGAGGAGTTCAACAATGAAGATCCAGAGTGCAAGTGGGGAGCCATCCTGCCCCAGGTGGTTGTCTGTGGCACAATCACACGCAGAGCTGTGGAGAAGACTTGGCTCACAGCCAGCAATGCTCGGGTGGACAGGATTGGCTCTGAGCTTAAATCAATGGTCACTGCTCCTCCAGGTTAGTCATTTCATGCGGGACCAGAGTTGTTAATGTTATTTTCATGTTAAAGTTACTTTTTTTGAGCTCAAGCAGCTGATGTAATAAGATTAAATTATAATTTATATCTTTAGATTGAAGAATGTGCTGCCAGGTCAGTTATCATGAAACAAGAGCAGTGAATATTATTTCTCAGTGTAGGTTCATTAGCAGCTATTATGAAAATGATGGAAGGGGAATTTGCAACTCAGGATTGAAGTGAATTTCTTTCAGAGAAAGAAGCATGCTTTTAAGAATTTACTTTCTCCCTCTTTGCTTAAAGATCTTTCAAATAATATACTGTATTATACTTCACTGCCATGCTCGTTCTGATCTTGAAGCTAATGATCAATGGCAACACATGATTTTATCATGTTTCCATATTGTGAGATTAGTTAGGACAGGACAAGACACTAAGCCATGTAGTGAACAACACTTGCGGTGGTGGTGGGTGTGAGCCCAATGGTTGACATTGATGGACCGACTTAGTGCTGTCAAGTAACACTTTCTGTTTTGCTGTCAACTATACTTCTCAGGAAATGTGATATTAGAAAACCCACACAGACTTTTCTCTCCCTATAATAGGAGTGACTCAGATTGTGCAAACTTGTCATGTGACTGCCTTTAGAAAGTTTGACCTCAAAGCAAATAAGAGAAACTCACATTCACCAAATTCTGTCAAAGGTTTAATGAAAAGTATATATTTTTTGACAAAACAGCCTGGTATATATAAGTCTTTATCTACATGAAAATTTTTTGAGCCCATTCAATTTCAAACCAACTTACGGTTTTTCCATCAATTTCCGTGCTCTTCCTGATACTTGGCCTGCAAAATAACCATAAACCTACTCTTCAGAGGTAGGTGAAGTTACACACACACTTTTGTTATCAAGTGGATCTAGGTATGTACTTGGTTCTCATGTAGCACTCGTCCTCAATGATCTGAGTGCATGTTTACTAATGATTGTTTTTTTTTCTTGCTCAGGCTATCACTTTGTGGGTGCAGATGTGGATTCTCAGGAGCTTTGGATTGCTGCCCTATTGGGAGACGCGTTTTTTGCTGGTGAGAGCTGCTGCTTTGTTGCGTTAAGTAGTTCTTGTGCGGTTCAACGCTTGGTGCATGTCTTCATAATGTTATAAAATATGCCTTTGATTGAGCTGCAACTATTGTTTCACTGTCTGAGGTGTCCCTTAAATTTCTCCCAATATTCTCATGAAAACAAGAAAAGTGTAGAGGTCAAAGCGATTTCTCTTGTGAACAATGTAGATGATAGCAAAGAAATGCCTTCATTTGTTTAAAGTAACTAAATTAGATATATTTGTTAACAAGAAAGTGCATAATATCAAAACAAGTGAAGCATTTTCAAATCAATTTTTAATAAAGGAAAATCATCCATTTACATGTTGTGACACTTTTAACAGAGTGATGCTTGCTCTTTTGACTCTAGCTTCCAATGATGATCCTAGTTAGTTGAACACTAATTGATGACCAAGTCCTATATTATTGTGTTTTTCAATTTGTATTGATTGTGTTTCACAAATTTCGCGACTCTAGTTTGAAATTAGTGAATAGGAATTTTCATTCTAGTGTTGTATTTAGGAGTGCACGGCGGCACGGCAATGGCGTGGATGACGCTGCAGGGAACCAAGGCAGAGGGCACCGACCTGCACAGTAAAACTGCAGCTACTGCCCACATCACCAGGGACCAGGCCAAGGTGATCAACATGCAGGGTTTGATCGTACTGAAAATATATCGGTTTAAATATATCGGTTATATTTTACACACTGACCGCATGACTGGGGACGAGAGGCCAAGGTCACCAGCATGCAGGGTTTGATTGTACTGAAAATATATCGGTTTGATTGTACACACTGACCGCATGACTGGGGACGAGAGGCCAAGGTGACTAGCATGCAGGATTTGAGTGAGCTGGTACATACTGACCACATAACCAGGGATAAGGCTAAACTGAATAGGTCTGTATAAGGCCTAATTGCATCTGTAGATATTGATCAGGTCACTAGGAACCAGACTAAAGGAAGTAACTCTAAATAAGGGCTGATTGTGTGGGCAGATACTGGCAGCATCACCTGAGACCAGGCTAAAATGAAGGGCTCTGTATAGGGCCTCTTGGTGTCGGTGAAAACTGACCACATCACCAGGACCAGACTGAAGTGACTAGTATACAATACTAAAATGAACTGTTGAACTCTACATTAGCCAATACTACGAGGGATGCTTGCGTTCATTTCACCGGCAGCTTGATATAGGTTGTGCCGTACACAATATATATGTGTATCAGGAAGTAAAATAAAACACTGTTCTGCTTAAATTTCTTGGAACACACTGTTGAAATTAAATTGACTCGTTATATGACAGGTGATCAACTACGGTCGCATCTACGGAGCAGGACTGAGATTTCTGCAGACTCTCCTGCTCCAGTACAACCAAACACTTAGTCCCACTCTGGCTCGCCAGCGCGCTGAAGCCATCATGACCACCACAAAGGGCGAAAAAGGATGGCGGCTCAATGAAGAGGGCAAGCACGCCGTTCTAGAGCACCTGGGAGAGGATGTGGGAGACAGACCTCTGACTAGAAAAGAGGTGAGCTGCGAACTGTTATGTACTGTGCATGAAAGAATAGATTATGAAAAATGGACAGTTTTCCATGATGATGAGAAATATTCAGGGCGTTGTGAATCTGTTGTTAAATTTGTGCTCTGTTGCGCGGTATTATATTGGCTATTTTTTCTTGCTATTTTCATTTAACAACTTTTATTAGAACGAGTTAAATCCCCTTTGCCAATTATTCACTTGAAAAAGGATGTTCTGATGGGATTAAGCTGCCCAGCTTTTTCGATTTCATTTTTTTAGGAGCTGTAGAAGAAAGCAATTCACAGCCAACTTTTTCATCATTCAAATGAACTTGCTCCAAGTTTGACCATACATTAGTTCCAAAATTTAACACGACATGATCACCCACAGTTGAACGTACTGTTGCGTCGCCTGATGAAGAAAAGCCAGGTCTACATGAGCTTTGCCAACGTCACAGAGAGTCCTGCTGTGTGGGTCAATGGCTCCGAGTCGTTCACCTTCAATTGCCTCGAGAGCATCGTGCGGCAAAAAAGACCTGAATCGCCTGTCCTTGGAGCCGCCATACCCAAGCCCTTGGAGCCCGAGTATGCTGGCACGCAGCACATGACCAGCAGAATGAACTGGGTGGTCCAGAGTTCAGGTGTGTGGCTTCCTGTTGAATTTTTCTGTTCAATTCTGCGTTGATCTGAAATTCGTAAAGTATTTTTGGTGTAATAATCTTGTTTTGAATTCATTTGAAACTTCTAATTTATTTTGGTCTAATAACCTCGTTCTGTATTAATGTGAAACTCTTGAAGTATTTTTTGGTGTAGTAATTCATGATCAACAAGTTTATTTGTGTTCTCACGCCGTCAAAAATGATTTTTCCAAGTTTGAGCAAGAACTTGGCAAAAACTGTTTTTCAATGCAAAATTCTAATGTGTTTTTGTTCTCCCTTGGATTCTCCTTATTTAGTGTTAGGATAATATCGGAATGAATTTCAATAAATGTTGCCATTTGAAATTCTGAAAACCTGCAGTTATTATGTAGTGCCCAGGTATCAAATTTACATATAGGGAGGAGGGATAGGCTGACAACCTAAGCAAGCAAACAAGAAACTGTGTATTACCATATTGGGTATTTGCCATCACTGAGTAGCTGATTTACACTGCATGTTGAAGAATAGGATTACTGTATATCATCCATTTTTCATGGTTAGAGAATATTTCGGTACCATGCTTTAAACGTGTAAAAAAATGTACCACAAACCATAATAACCAACCGATCGTGGTAAAACCTCTATAGTTAGCCACTGCAAATGTCTCCCCTCATGCGTTCGAATTGACTTAGTGTGGTTTAACGTTAGCTTCAGGGCGTCAGGTCAGATAAAGATTGTGTGTTAACCATGGTAGAAGAAGCAAGGTTGGGTCAAACCAGTCTTTTTTTCGTCGACCGTGTGGGAAAATTGACGTCATGGCGACGAACCAATAGCAGTGCTCCGATTGCATCTGGCAACACTGCTAGCGCCAAATCTGGGACCGCTATTCGACTAACGATATGTTGCAATGGTGATGTCATCCGGTTTGTTTGAAATGAAGCCTTTTTATTGGCTAGCTGAACAAGTGGAGGTGTATTTTCCCCGTAGAAATAACCTAACCTTCTTTCCTGTACTGTGGTGTTAACTTATGCACTCGAGCAGCTGTGGACTACCTGCATCTGATGACCGTGTGCATGCGCTGGCTAGCTAAGCGCTACGACATCGACATGCGCTTCAGCATCAGCATCCATGATGAGGTTTGTTTTATGATTTTTTTTACTTGAAGTGCCCAACCGTTTTATACTGGTAGGAAATTAAAGCAATGGGTGATAATTTGGATTTTTGGTAATTTAGATTGGTTTCTTCAATACAATAATTTCTTAGTATATTTAAATGAATAATCATTTCAGATCATTCGATGACACTTCTTGTTTTCAAAAACTTAATAGTGAAGAAAATTCCCAAGAAATTAATCATCTTCACTAAGAAAACGTTCTGAGTCCAGCTCCGTCATCGGTTCAAAAAACAAATCATATTTCTGAAATGTTCTTTTTGTTTTGAAATATGTTTCAAGTAAAGAAACACCTTCGTGCTCCCAGGCATTGAACTTTAATGATGCAGCTTAGGGGAGACAGCGAAGGCCAACAGCAGTGATTAATGAATTGTTGCTTTTTCAATGAGCATTATTTATAGGAAGCAAATACTTCTTTTTTTAGTAAAAAAAGTCAATGTCCTGCATTATGAACGAAGGAAGGAGTTTAATCGGCATGACCCCTCAGGGGGATACAACTATTGGATCTATGGGAATTAGCACTCCTAGGGGGAGAATGTGAGGGCCCGAGCTGAGAGTTAGGTAGGCCTTCTTTTTGTTGAAATAAAAGGTTTTTTGTTAAGGACTCTCTTTTTTTCGGTTCACTGCTGTCCTGTTTTTCAGCACCTGCTACTTTCTTTTTCGACTTTGATATTGTTTCATAATCTTCTTTCTCAACTTACTGTTTAAATACCCTTTCTGCATAAATTCCGCGTTCCCTTAACTCCATGCTAAATGGTGCCTTCCTTTTTCCTCTCTTTGGATCGCCTTTGCGGCGGATAGGGAGGCTTATTCTAACTAATAATCTTAATCTGCATGAATCTTGACAGCCTCTGTGATAATCTCGTAATCATATTCATAGGCGACCCTTAAGTTATGTGACTTCTTTTGTGATCTTGTTTATGACATCATATAAGGTTTTAAGTTATATGGCATCATTCGTGAACCTCTTGAGTTACATAACACGTTATACAAACGTGTGAATAATGATTAGTCTCTGATATCCATACCTTGAATCAAATATCGTATTGGTTAAATAACTGATGCTAATTCAACCTTGTATAAGTTAAAGTTTCCACACGATGACGTGTAACTCAAGAACCAATTAATATAAGATTAAATGCTGTGCACAGGTGCGATATCTGGTGGCCAGTGAGGACCGCTACAGAGCAGCCCTGGCCCTGCAGATCACCAACCTCCTCACCAGGTCTCTCTTTGCCCTAAGGTGAGCCGGGTGCTCATCAGTGTCTTGGTATATTTCATCATAAGGACTCTGGGTTTCGCAAGGTTAGATACCTTGTTGAGGTTTTAACTTGTGTGGTCGAAAATTTAAACTTGTGTGGTCACACTTTGCTCTTAGGTGAGCCGGGTGCTCTTCAGTTTCGTCGTAGATAATTCGTTCATCTCTTTTGAACAAATTATAGTATGTACCCCTGTATTCTAAGAACTTCGAAATTATAGTGTCATATAAGTTTTGAGAATCCATTTCTAGGAGTACAGTTCTCTGTGAGTCCTGCTATATATATGTTCTTTAATTAATCGTTATCGCATAAGCTAAGGCCTCTGGCGCGATATAAGCCTTGAATCTGAGGCGCTGGTAACCTTCTTGCATACCACTACTTGGTTTATTTCTCATAAGGACTTTAGGTTTCACAAGTTTAGCCATCGTATCGAGGTTTTAACTTGTGTGGTTTTAAATTGTATTTTTTTCCGCTCTGTCAGTACTAGCTCTTTATGTCGCCCACAAATGTTTATATGTTATGAAATGTTGTAGAAACGAAAGGTATACTGTTATTGTATACTTCTTATTAATCCACTTTTCAAGGAAAAGTTTTTTGATTATTCATTGTAAGTGGTGCCAAGAAAGCATTAATAGACTATCACACGTTTAGTTCTAGCCAATATTTGTATGGTTAATTTTATGTCTCATCTTAACTCTGAAGCACTGTGTCCTGGATCTTCATGTGAGCCTTTCTTCTCTCATTTTTATTTCCGTAGAGTGGGCATGCCAGACTTACCTCTCGCAGTGGCTTTCTTCAGTTCGGTCGACATTGACAAGGTGCTACGGAAAGATCCTCTCGACTCTTGCATCACTCCTTCTAATCCTGAAGGCTTAGAAAAAACTTACGGAATAAAAAATGGAGAGCCCCTCACCATTTATCAGTTGTTGAATATTGTTGAATCTCTTGAACGGAAAAATGAATGAAATAAGTAAATGTTTCACAAATGTGCCTTTTTTAATTTTTTATACCTAGAATATCTTGTCACGAGACGTTAATGGTCTAAGCTTACGCTCTAAACGTCCGTTTAGAGGAGTTTAAACCCTAAGATAGTCAGAGAAAATACGGAAAATACAGAGATGAAAGGTACATAGGTAGAGGAAAGAAAGAACAGGAAAATAGAAACGGAGTGTTTTACGTTCATCCATCAATACACCTGGATCAACACGGGATGATGACAACTATAAGTAGATCATTTCACTGATTTTTATTTGAATTTCCAAAGGAACACATGAATCATTGATAGCAAAAATTCAGTATGCCACTGGACACGTTCACGTTCGTGGCAACCATGCACATAATAAAAAAGCAACAAACGTGCCGCATATGTAACTCGCAACAAAAGAAATAACGCTGGAGACAGTGAGTCTCAGACTATATATGAAGATCGCACATTCTGTGTTCATTTTAACTTCTAAAGGCTCACAAAAATGCAACAGGGTAAATAATGGAGTAAGCCCAACACAACCATGGCGCGACAACACATGACATGGTTGCGTAACAAAATAAAACTCATGATAAACACTAGCAATACGCACCCTCGCCTAAAGAAAAAATTCCTAATTAGCACGTGAAATACGGTATTATGAGTTCACTTAGTCTTTTAACTCGTTTCCAACTGCCCATATTGACGTATTGTAAATAGTTGTTGAAGTGAAATGCCGCCCTGCTGACAGCTTCTTCCCTGCGGGCGCTGTGATGGGCCAACGCTGGGTTCATGTTAGCTTTGAGTGATGCCAGTACGCGTTCTGCTGGTGCTTTCACTGGTGCGTTGCCGGCACGTCTTGATGCGTGGGTACTTGGAGGTTCATATAAATTGTACCGAGTATCGCTGCAGACTCCGTGGTTGCACAGTTCATATCGGCTTGCTGAAGGTACTTGAATACTGGTATATTCATGTAGATCAAACTCACGAGCTACAAGTCAACTCGTTTTAATGCTGTACGCCTTGCTATCTGGTTTCTTGCTTCTGGCGGTTACCGGCGCGTCGGAATTAGGTTTAGTGCGTTGGTTCTGGTGTCTGGTGCCATCGGTGTGCCGGTTCTAGTATCATGACGTACAGAATGCTGGTGACACAATGCTCTTGGTGCATTAAATTCTTCGCTCTGAACCCAGTCTTTCTCTGACACCAGTGTTAAGCAGTGCTTGGTGTCCGGCACACCAGCGTGCCGCGCCGTCCGCCTCACCTACGCACTCACCTTGTGCCGCTCGATCGTACCATCCAGAAAACGACCCCGTTCTGCCGTTGACCTCCGCTTATATCCTCTTGAGTTGCCTCCTTCTGGAAGCTTTAAGAGTTTTTTCACTTGGGCTGGCACGTCGTTCTCTGATTGGGCTAACCCTTACACATCGTTGCCTTGCCTTCTTCGCGGCAACTTTGCAGGTGCCCCGCGCATCCATGTCCCGCGAAAAATCTTGACCGTTACTCAGGCTCGCTTTCTCACGCCGGTCTCCTCCTTTGTTTGGGAGCACACATAGCTATGCGTGACAGCTACAAATGTCTGTGCTCGCTGTGGCACAGTGGTTATGGGCATCGCCCTTGGATGTTGGAGTCGAGGGTTCGTATCCCAGCGCTGGCGCGGCGATTTTCCCCGGTGGGTATAAGGGAAAGCTCAAGCACAATACCTCACTCAACCCAGGTGTCGGAAATGGGTACCGGCTTTACGGGGGAACCGTCATGGTGTTCTATATATCGTGTTAGTTATAAGGCATTTGAAAAACCAATGCTCAAGATCATATGTATCAGGCTTGATTGGAAATAAAGCATCCTTAGATGCCGATGTTTGTTTGAACGGCCAGGCCAATGTGCGAGGGAAACCCGATATTACATCAACGGAATTTTGGCTCTGCGACAAGGCGACTACACATCACAAAATATAAGAAACGCTTGTGTATTCTGTTTCTGTTAGTTTTCTCTGTGCTATTTCATGTATTAAAATCCTGTATGAGGGTGAACAATAAAAACCTTAGTTATTAGTGCCTTTTCAAACTGGTCATAGCGATCATTTTAGTAAAATTTAAGTAAATTCATATTTCTTAATATAGTTTTCAATTCATTAAAATTAAGGTTTAAAAATTGATTCCTTCCAACATCCTTGAGAAAAAATGGTGTGGAAGGTATAAAATGAGTCTTGAATGTTATTAATTTTTAAAGTTTTGATAAATCTAGCCGTTAAGAAGTAGGTGTGGTCAATATCGGGTTTAATGCGCTCACGGAAATTAAGAATTCCATTCCCAAGAATCACTAAAGGAACCCATTAAAGAACGTTTTACATAAATGGCATTTTGCTCGCCGATGCGTAATTTTCGAATTATTCAACTTTGAAGTTATAGGAACGTCGTAAATAAAAGTGGAGGAACGGACACGTCAATATGCTGTAATACGGTATTGACGTAACGATGGGTGAGGTGAGGGTAGGTTACGTTAGGTTATTCAAATAAACTAGCCTAAAATAACATAAATCAACCTAAAATAGCTACCTGAACTTACCCAAACCGAGGCTGTTAATTTCGCGCCAAGAAGTGGGTGTCTCCCACCAGAAAAGTAGGCGTGACCCAACAATGCGGCGACTAAGCAACCGGCCATATAATGTTATTCTTATCTGAACGTAATTATTGTAATATCTCGAAAATAACGCATCAGCGAGCAGAATTTCATTCGAGTAAAACATTTTTCAATGTGTTTTTTTAGTGATTCTTTGGAATAGAATTCTTAATTTCCGTGAGCGCATTAAACCCGATATTGACCGTAGGTGTCCCCTCTTAACATCGTTACAACATTTCATTAGAAATTGTAAGCAGCAACACATACTGAAAAAGTTGTCACGAATTTCCTTTGCTCATTATCCTATATTTCAGAACATCACACAGCATTTTAAGGAACGCGTATGTATTGGTGATTTCCTCGATGCATAGAAATGTATTTGTGTACGTTTACGTGTTAGGTGTATGTATATGCGTAGGTATGTAGGTGCACGTATATGTGTACATATTTACATGTAACTTCTCTTTTCAGTTCCGAGTTCATATAACCCATAAAAGGTAGCTCTACATACAATTTC
>JACJUY010001441.1:129766-144773 GCA_014220935.1 Platorchestia sp. MABIK | reverse complement strand
TGCAGTGTACCCACACCCTCAGTGTACCCACACCTGCAGTATACCCACACCTGCAGTGTACCCACACCTGCAGTGTATCCACACCTGCAGTATACCCACACCTGCAGTGTACCCACACCCGCAGTGTACCCACACCTGCAGTGTACCCACACCTGCAGTATACCCACACCTGCAGTGTACCCACACCCGCAGTGTACCCACACATTGATAAACGATTCAAAGTTCATCTAAGCAAGATAGATGAAAGAGTAAATTCTAAAATAACCTACATATTTAACTTATATCGAAGATCTAACAACATGAGACTCAAGCTTGAAGTAGCTTTCACAGAATTTCTAGCCAACGTTCAACCATTACCAGTTTAATCAATCAGTGCAATAGAAAAACAAAGATTAAAAAACATACTCGTAAATTTGTCGTAGATGAGAAACTCGGTTCGCTTCTGTATCCATCTGTTTGTGTCAAGTTGAAAAAGTCCTAATAATTCTTTTCTGCCTTGGTAACTTGCCCTGACCGACTGAGAGAGACGACAGTGTGTTGTAGTTTAGCTCTAGTGTTTCTTGTTGGGCCTCTATACTACATAGAAGCGGCTCGTTAATTAAATACAGTGACTGGCGTTTATGCTCAGACCAACTATACGTCTATGCCCGGGTAATTCCAAAGCTCAACTTCAAATGCAGTTGTGAACGAATTTGCCCATTGAACACTGTAAATCATTGTCAGAGTTTAGTACGAGAAACTATAACGTCGTTTAATTGAATAGAAATTATGATGACATTATCTACAGTGGTAGAAGATCACATTTGAAACCGGGATGAACGTCTGTGAGATGGTTCCATGAACGTCATGAATTATCCCCATCATAATCTCTCAATATAGCAGACGTCTTCCTGACTGATTTTACAACTACAACGATTACAGCATAGATATGTTGAGAAAATATAATCAAAATTTGTTGTTTTGAGGGAGTATCATGGTGAAATATAACTCGACTAATACGTTGCTAGGCCTTCTCAGAGATTTTAGTGCACCTGCAAAACAAATTATGGCCTTGGACTTTAAAACATAACATTTCAACACTCATCAACCCAAAAACCACTGGAGACACCATTAGAACATCGTACATGTATCCTCACATTTAGAGAAGTAGCGAAACATATAAAGTAGAGCGATTCCTAAGATAACGAAGTCTCCAAGCGCTGTTTAGGGGTGGTGCTGTTAGGCTTCGGTCCGCCGACCGGTCTAACAAATGAGTGAAGTGCCACACAATGCGCTTTAATGAGTGGAATTATTCACGCTAATTATTGCACAATGCAAGTCATCAGTTAGCAGAGAGATACGTTTAAACCGTCGCTCTGCGCACTTCCAAGTCATTTATGCAATGGGTGCATCATTTTCTCTCTTGTAACAACACAAATTTTGGCTTTATAAGGACTCCAGAATCAATATCTCAGTAACGGGACGCTTTACGCTCATTTGGAATCGTTTTCAGACTTATGGTAATTTCGTTATTTAATCTGGTCGGTGGACTCCAACTCGTGTGCACAAACACAAGATCCATCTAAACGTCTCGGGTGTGAACTTAATCAAGATGTAGTCTTGCGTTGGTCGTTTGACTTGTGAGCGACCAATTCTTGGCACGTCTCGAGTTCATGATACGGTTTGTCTTCTCCGTTTTTCCCTCAGGGTCGCTTTGAAGTCGTGGTAATACAAAGGTTAGAGATATTTCAGGTTTGTATTTTTCACTATGTTTAACGTAGATGAAACAAAGCTTATTGGACCTTGTTTTGCAAAGACAATGCACAGGCTACAATAACAAAAAAGTTAACTGCTTCAAGTCAGAAAATAATAGATACGTGATATTTCATTCATAAAACAAAAACCTGCTAAGGCTTTTTTTGCCACTATCGAACAAAACCAGCAGAAAGCTTTACTGTGCGTGATCAGTTCACTTGAGGAAAACATGAGATTCTAATGAAACATTTCTTAGGCAACTCGTGTTGCTTGTTTGAATAATTAAGTCATTCCACACAGTAATCCATTACTTAAGCAATATAATGCTTTTGGTAGTTGATTGAAAAGAAAATAATAAAATTTCATAAAAAAGAACACCACTGATGAAATCTGCGTTCAATTAGAAACAGATACGACTTGAACAAGCAAGAACTTTACTGATGCATGTGCCACCCAAACTTGTAGAATGATGAGAGTGTAAATTATTTCAACCTCAGCACGCTGAGATGTACCTTCCGCAACGCGCACTTACAGAGACTTTAAAAGTTAATTACATTTCTAGATGACGGAATTATATTCCATTATTAATGGCATGAGTAAAATATTCACCCATAGAGTTGAACTTTAAACACGCGTCAAGTCTTTGTTAAGAATTTCATTGTCTCCGTTTGTAGTTAACTGTTAGTCACTCTGTAACTGTACGTAAAGATTTATCTTACTTCAGCTACCAGGTTATGTCTTGATTTCAGTAACAACTTTAATGAGAATAAAGAACAACGCAAAGTTATCACAAGCCCAAATCTAACCCGATTAACACACATTAAGTACAGCCTACCTTGGTCTTCTTTGAGAAACGATGATAAATTCTCCATAGGGAAACGAAAAGAGCATTAGCAATGAAAAATGCAGGGATAGTACAGACTAGTTCTGCAGAAAGCTGTGCGCATAAGTAAGTGAAGGATGCATCAAAGAGTCTCCACAGAAAGTATAAGATCGGATTCGGTTGGAAGCAAGACGGTGGCAAGGAGTATCTAGAGAAGTATTATCTTTCTAAAGCTGCCGAAAAAAACGCATCAGTCCGAGGAATTGTGTGTGCTATGTGAGATAAAAAAATTATTTAGTTGTATTTCAGTGAGAAATCCTCTAAAAAGCACACAGAGCACGCAGATTTCAAAACATAATTTCACACATTACGATGTCATTAAATATGAACAATTTTCAGAAATACACTCGAAGTATAATAAAATAGAAGTCCACATAACCGGTTTATGCGCTTCAAATATCCAGATCGCTGTGAGCAGTACGATGCATTAAACAACGCAGAACATTTGTGCTCTCCGAAACAATCCTTATGATCATTTTAACAGGGGCGACCGCCCCATTTACTTCCAAGGGCTTTATTGATTTATGACCGTCAAGTGCAAACGACACGTCGCAGGCACGTGCGTGCTAACGCGTGCCTGTAGTGCGAGCCTCTGATGGAAGGATATTACTTGTTGCCTGTACTCTCCATTTCTCACTGATATGTATATAAGTTTACTTGCGTAGATGGACTATTGTTTCCGCTGAAGTTCGTCTCTTCGCACACGTTGGTGCAATGTTTTCAACCTTCATTTGATGGAAACTTCATAGGTGCTCGCATGTTGATTGATTGATGATAAGAGAGTTTTAGCCTCCCTTTCCCATAACAAAGGTGTTCAAAGAGAGGAAGGAAGAAAGCACCATTTAGTGTGAATGTAAGGAAACGCGGAATCTACGCATAAGGCGCATTAAAACAGTATAAGCTAAGAAAGAAGTTCATGAAACAAGATAAATGTTGAAGAAGAAAGTAGAAGGTGCTGAAAAACAGAACAACAGTGAACTGAAAAAAGATGGTCCGTAACACAACCGAAAACCTATTCTATTTCAACAAAAAGAAGGCCTACCTAACTCTCAGCTCGGGCCCTTAAACATTTTCCCCCTAGAAGTGCTAATTCTCATAGAAGGTGCTCGCATGTACTGTAGAGGTCTACAAGAAGTCGGTTAGTACCGTCGATAGGTCAGGTTCCTGAATATTGCTCAGTTACGTTGAAAAATAAAGGAAATGAATATTTTCTTAAGAAATTACGGTTTATTCATAAGTAATGACGCACTAAATTGAGGATGGCACTTTGTAAAGGGACACAAATGATTTCTCGGGTGTATCCAATATAATTCCCGACGCTACTGAAATGCAGCTATAGGCGTGCCTTATGTTGATGTCACGGTATATCTTAAAGGGAAAAAACGAAGTGAAACAAAAGCCGTAGACATTCAAAATGCACAAGATTAGACAAGCGCAGCTAAATTTGAGTCGGTAGGACATCATGCTAATATTATACAGCTCTCTGACACTTGCTGTCGGATTTCAACTCGCGATGAGTTTAAATGATAAATATACATCTTCATTTCTGGACCAGAAGTTATTCACAAAAGATAGCAATCGAAACCGTGAACGCAAGTTCATTCGACAAACTATGCGGCAGCACACATACCATTTGCAAAATAAGCATAAGTGGAATACAAATCGACGTTCTCCGAACATAAAAGCAGATGCCCATCTCCAGCAAGCACAAGCAAGCATGTGCGCAGGACCTCGCAGGCATGCAAGCACAGGTTGTCTGCCTGCAGGCGCGTCATTGCTTTCAATGAAGCAATTGACGAAGATAAGGCAGCAAGCGCGGGGCAAGTGGGTGCTGACGCCGGAGTTGTTGCCTTCTTTGACCCATAATTGGGCGGCGAAGAGGTGCTTGATCGTGCCTGCACCGCCTGATAACGCGTGTCGTCACCGCCACGAGGATGCAGGTGTAATTTACCTCATTGTGTCGCATGTTCTCAAAGGCGCGACATGGTGAAGCTTTAGGACATCCCTGTGTTCATGATGGATAAGAGCAGGGTGTTTTGTTTATCATACTGTTGAATTAGGACAGCAAGCCACGTAGTTTTACTTGTATAATTTAAGATTATGACTCATTCTTATTTCAATGGGTTAGCTTTAATGCCATTTTCAGGGATGTAAGCCATGCAAGTTCTAAAATCCAGCATCCAACTTGATACTCATGTCCCTAAGAACTGCTTAAGAGGATTTTATATCAGGCTTAGAATCTTTAACTCGTATCCAGAACTATCGAGCAAGTTAAACTCTCTAGAACGTTTTAAAAGTTTAATCTATCAGTCTTATTTTAACCTCAAAGGCGTGATCTTTTGTCTCCAGTTTCATTCGCGTCAGGAACTTTGAAAACACCGTTTTATTCATTTGGGAGAGCCTGCGTAAAAAAATTACTCTGATATTAGCATGCTCATAAGTTCTTTCATGTTAAAAATATGACGCAATTACTTAGACACTATATCCTTTCCTTTCATTTATCAAGTAGGAGAAAAGGACAATCGCTTCGCACTATCATCACATGCATGACTGCTTAAACAGTATCACTGTAAATTGCAAGTACAAAATGCGATCTAAATCTTTCTCTGTGCTTTTGAGATGCTCACAGAGTAACGTTCTGAAATACGAAAATGAATTCAGTTTTCGAAACGCAGGGTATAAATTTTGTTGTTTTTGAAAGTGGGTTTTAAACAAAGAATGAGCTTAGAAACAGTTCGGAAGGAGTGTTTTGCCTGCCTTCATTTCGATACTTTAAACCAAAATGAGCAGAAAATGAGTCGACCAACGCTGTCAAAAATGGGCTCAGAAAGCAGCGTAGGAAAATGCTTCTGAAATGTATGTTGAAGTGCGTATGAACGCACAGTATCTGCTCTTGCAGAAATCTTCCGGCTGAAGGTTGCATAATAAATTCTCTACGCTAGCTGATTAATTTACAAATTACTGTACCACAAAGTACAACGAGAGCAACATTTCACTCGTACACCCCGCTGATTTTCAAAACACCAGGCACTACCTACGAGCGCCTAAACATCCGTGACCGTCACTCGACACTTTAACGTTTCCGGCAGCATCAAGAGTTCGGCACAAGCTAGCGCAACGAAGTGAGCGGCTTGCTGATGTCAGTGCAGTGAACTAAGCACTGCTCGACAGCACTTGATGCTTGAATGAATGGTGTGGTCAGGTTCATACCGTTTACTCTTAAGTATTTCGAGAATAATTGGTATTATGTAGAAGTTTAACCAGCGTTTGTAGTTCAAGGCAAAGGTTTCAACAGGGATAGAGCGCTACTCATTGAGATGACAAATGGGTGAATGAAATAGGCAGGTTTACTGACACTCGTGCGGAATATCAGAATATTAATACGGTGCCCACTTTCAATGTACACCAAAGTATGTAGATTAAGCGTACCTGTGTGAAAGGGGCTTTGCAATTCTATGAATATATTGGTAGATAAAAATTAAAAAGGCCGTTTTTTGATAGCTAACTGTCATCCTTTTCAGGAAAGAAAACGTGAAATACGACAAAAGTAACGGGGAAGCGTTAAAAGACAATCAAATTAGAAATTTTCGAACATTTTACACTTTAGTACTATTGCTTCGGTAGCTTTCTTTGTTGCACCCATAACGGCACTTTTATTAAAATTTTCTAATTTATGTGTGTGAGGGATTGAACTGCAGAGGATTTAAATCTATTACTTGTGCGGAAAACTATTCTTGCAGTACCGCTAAAATATTTTCGCAAAAATTAAAGATATAAGACCACTTTAGATGAATTTTTGTTAATTGATGGGTTATAACGTAAACACATGACCCACTATGTGTGCGGTACATAAGGCTACCAAAGAAATGGTCCTCACGTGCGATAGTCATTCACTGAAAATGTTCCATAACTACCGAATTGACCCTTTATTAATGCATTTTTGATATTTTTTTCCAAAAATTACGTTTTAATGCCTGAAAAGGATTGCGTTAGCGATGGAAATGCAACATTTAATTTATCATATTATTAACTTGGCCTTAATCTATCAAAATGTTAATTAATTCGAGATTGAGTGTTCATTTTTCTACGAATGTAATTTAGGGTTGAAAGGATTAAGCTCCACGAAGCACAATTCCTTTCAACAGGTCCCTCAGCTGATATTAAACGGAAACATTGGATCACTTGAACTGTTAAACGACCTCTGCGTGTCATATTGACCAGAAATAACGATGAATAAAAGATTACTACGCTCGATGACAAAGCAAATAACCACCGCGCATCATCACCAGCAGCGACAACGGAAACAATTCCGCGCACAAACAATACAAATCACGATGTCACCTGCAACAGAGGACAGCGTGTGATGATGACACAGCAGGCACATCGTCACGTCACCGATCGCTCCGTCACCACCAGCAGCGGAAATGTGGCAGCAGAGGAGAGTCTCTCTGCATGTAAAAGAATGCGGACACACCTACACACGAGCCTCTACCTTCCTAGCTTAGGTCTACGCTCCGCGTGGGCTGGATTTTTCAGAAATTTACGTCGTCGTAGCGGTGTAGCTGGCAGCATGTCTTTTGAAGAGAATTTATGCAGCAACCTGTATTGCTACGACGACGTTATTTGCCGGAAAATTCGGCTCATTTTTGTCCGCCATCTAGGAAGTGTTTGTTTAGATGGTAGGGTGTGCCGAGTTAAGCAGGCCCTCTTGGGGCGAAGGTGAGGTTTGGGTAAATTTTTTGAATTTTTATCACGTATTCACAGTTATAAAACAAGAAAGATTTTTCAACATCCTTGAGTAGGTTAAGACTTTAATTAGTGAAATCGAGAGCCTTTTATTTGTATGATCCGGAGCCTCACGTCGATGCATAAACTCCCAAAAAGTTGGCACCACCAATAACACAACCTCTTTACATAAATATTCAGAACCCATTGTGACCAAAGCTAACAATCAATTGTATTTCATCGCTAGACAAAAATATTACTCTATGAAGCCATTCGTGGATTGGTAGAGAATATTGATTGAGGAGTGAATCAATGAGCATGGCTAACAACCTAAGGTATTGAGTATAGAACGAATATAAAGATTATCACGATGCAATATAAAGATTCTTTCAGAGATGAATTCAGCTCTACGCTCTTAATCATAATAAAAGTTTTGAGACACTGCAATTTTTGTTCACATGCCACGTATGCTAGAAGAGTGCATGTATCGCTAGGTCTTGACACTAGGTAATTCAGAGTCCTGCTTTGGTGTCAGAAACTGTCACTCATAACGAATAAAAATACATACTGTAATTTGTCTGATAACTTGTTTTCTGCGATTACTTACCGCAACCTTCGAATGGCAGTTATATAACGAGTGAATTTATTTGTCAGTATAGATAACGATAAAACTTTTATAATTTGTTTTCAGGTTGATCACATATTCTTGGTTTAGCGTAATGTTCAGGCACTTCATTGCACGGAATTCAAACACTTCTGAACTCATCAAGTAGAGCGTTGTTTTTCTTTCTCCTCACTTATTTGGTTTTACCTATACAATAACTTGACGAATGGAGGAAATAATGACCATTGAAGGCATTTTCCACCTATTTTTGAGTTAACAATCGTAAAAAAACACCTACAAGGAAGCAGCTCAAAAGATGCTTCAACACGTTACAACCTGGTATAATTCCATCCTGGTATTATCCAACTGGCATGTCGCACCTGGGGCTCTGCGTGTGCTACCCAAGGTTTGGGTGTACAGAATTGAGCCGTGCGCGACTGGCAAAATGTACTCTCAATCCAAGTTTTTTGTGAGCATTTCTGTGAAAGGCAGGCTCACCATACTTGCGTACGTACAGTTCTAAATGTACACGAGAACTCAACGAATTATAATTGTAAGCGATATTACTCATGGTAAAAGGGAAGGCCTCGAAAATTGTCAGCTTGTGCGATACGAAACAACATAAAATTCATCATTGATCATTGAACGGCTGCAGTAATTCATTGGAAGAAATAAAAAGAACGTTCATGTGAAGTAAAAATTTATCCTGACCGCCAATAACGGAGCACAAGTTTATACTAACATGACTACCTAAATATCTCTGTAGGATGCGTGTGGTAGTGGTTATGTCTGCACGAGACCACGCCATAAGTTAGCTATTGCAATCAACTCAGTCCAACACGAGAGATGAAAAACAAGGCGTAGATAGAACATTCCAACGCAACAGCAGCTGGGAAGAAGACTTAGAATGACACCAAAGCATAACTTCAGAGTCGACATGTGCTGTGACAGCAATTTGAAGAAAAAGACGTGTTGTTGCTTGTGTTTTTGACTGCTTGAACGTTTACTTTTTGAATGTTATCATTCACGGCATTGCACGACATAGAGCGGCGATACGAAAGAGAACGTCAGCACTACAACGCCCACATACCTCAGAAGACATCAACGCCAACAAATTAAACTTGCAACCAAGAGCGCAATTAGTGACAAAAATTATTGTGATAATAAAGGCAGAATTAAAAAATTAGCGTTTCGTAGTAATAAGCGTAAAGTTGAATAACTACAAAATTGGAAGCGTCGGTAGAAACAAGGAGTGCAAGTAACGTAGTAGCATCTAAGAAAAGCTCAGGTAACAACCTAAAGACGAGCACCGAGAGAAACAAAAGAAGCTAGTAGCGCAGCAACAGCAGAGAAAGCTCAGGTGATAACAAAAGGACGAGCAGCTGCAAAAAAACTCGAGAAACAAAAGCAACTCAGTACGGCTGTGTGATGACGCACGCTGCATGCTGTGACTCATTCACCTGTGCGGCAGACGCCTCCGCACGTGTTCTATCCTGCGCATGTTGTACCTGTTGCTTCGTACCTGCCCTGGCGGCACCTGTTCGCTTCTGTTTTATGCTGTGCGGGTTGGGTGATATTTGTTTGAAGGCTTTGTCTTTTGTGTGGGTCTACAGGCTACAGACGGTATACGTTGGATGATATCTGTTTTAGAACGGAACATTTGGGCCGCTATTCGCTTTGAACTGGGCGTTTTCTACGATATCTGTTTCAGGACTGGACCAGCGGGTCTTTTATGGGGGGATCTGGTGATTGGTTCATGATATGGAACAGCACACAGGAAATACTCTAGCAATACATACGTTCTGGTGTGCAAGGAGTGCCCTTAGTTGCTACTATGGGGCAACAACACAACACAAAGCAGCAAGTTGCACATGAAGAAACGGAGAAATCTCTGCAAGAGTAAACAGTATTCATGTTTTTATTTGCACTATACTGAAGCATTTGACGGTAAATGTAATTTATTTTCACCGGAGATTAAGTTAAAATTTACAATCATTCAATATACTTGTTCTTTCTACAAATATTTCTATGCAACGAATCTTGTTTCGCTTTGATAAGAGGAACTTAGAGGATACCTAGTTGAAATCGCTGTCTAGTTCTTGTAAGCGCAAGCGACAAATTTGGTAGTGATGCTCTCAAAGCGAAATTCAAAATCATTAATGGGCTTCCAATTCTTAGGCTCTCGTAACTGTAAATAATTACAGAAGAGTTCATTCGCTTGTTACTTCTGTGTAAGTACGCTCATTTTCAAACTACTTTCATGGTAATTGCTTTACTAAGAAATAACTAAGTTTTTATCTCTCAAAGCCTATATACTATTTGACAGCTTTAAATATAGTTACATTCGTTCTTAAGAACGTGGTGTTATCTGAATATACTATACAAAAAGTTTCAATTTTTACACACGAAAAATGACTGGATTAACTTTAAAATTTGGTTGAAAGCATTCCGAAGAGTATTCCTACTGCCAGCTACTGTCCTGTCTAGACGGAGAATTAATTTTTTATGTAGATATATGAATAACCACAATCAATGTTTAAAAAAGTTGTTGAAAATCATGGAATATTTGGTAAAATTTTGACGTATGTTAAATCGATTTTAATATGCATAGGTTTGTTCTACGTATTACATTAGCGATGTTATTTTCAAGTGTTAGCACACTAAGTAGAAAAAAATGTTCATTTGATTGTGATGATGAAATAATCGTAAATTTTATTTGCATGGAACAATATGAATGTAAATTTTATTGCTTTATTGCAGCCATTGACATCATCAGATTCTGCCTGCTGCGATAAATGCAGCGCTAAAACGTTATGGTTTCTTCACTTTTGCAGATTTTGACTTGCAGCTCAACCACTTCTCAGATAGGGCATCAATGTCCCTCAAAATACAATTTTGATTATTTCCAGTTAGGACAGTATTCTCCTCATACCGTTATTAGACTGGCATTGGCATCACTGTGTCACCGACCGTTATTAGTACTGGCATCAAATCGTCACTGAAATCGGAATTTTAAAGAAACTCTAATTCGTTCCGGAACTTTGTAGAACTCATTTCGGTACAAACTCGACAAGAAATTAAAAATATTAGAGCTGTCAATTGGAGTGGATTTTGAAATCCACCAAATCGGTAGAAAGTTAAGTGAGATCCAGCGCGCGACTAACGTCACACAAACATAAACAAGTCAAATAGTAGATCATTTCATTATGCCCGAACACTCTGAATCATGCAAGCAAATAAAGAAATTTGCATTTTAAGTCTACGGCCAAGAGCTGCTGTGCACAGCTCTCTTGGCCTCATCAATGAATAAGTCGCATGTGAAGAAAAAACTGTTTCTTTTCGTAGGAATAATTTTCTATTCGATTTTGCCATTTTCAAATAAAGTACGAACAATATTTTCCGATCGAGCGTTTTGATGTCGAAAAGACTCAAGCTCCTCCAATCCAACTCGAACGTGAAAATTCCTCACCATCCGAAAAAGAACAAAAATTCAGGTATTTCTGAAATGCTGTCGGGAAGTTGTAGTTCATCCTTTGAGGCTGGCTGCGGTAGTTAGGCGAAGAGCGCAAGTTAGGAGAAAAGGTCCGATGAAGCGAGACGGAGGCGCTGGAGCGGAGACGACGGAGAGACGCAGCGTGACGTGCGGGAGGGAGTGTCTTCCTGTACAGGAGCTGTCGTGATGCGACCCGGGCCGCCAAACGAGAGCAAAGATTGGTCAGGAGAACAGAGATGAGAGTAAAGTTATTTTCGTGAATGAGCGATGAGAGAGAGAAAAAGGTGGGTGGCGAAATGAGAGCAAAGTTTGGTGAGAGCTGGGATGAGAGTAAAGATATTTTCGTAACGAGCGATGAGAGAGAGAGATTCGGAGTTGGGCGGCGGAATGAGAGCAAAGTTTGGTCAGGAGAACAGGGATGAGAGGAAAGTTATATTCGTAGACGGGCGGTGAAAGAGAGAAGTAGGTGGGTGACCAAACGAGAGCAAAGTTTGGTGAGGAGAACAAAGAAATGAGTCAAGTTATTCTCGCTGACGGGGGATAAGAGGGATGAAGGTGGGCGGCAGAGCTAGTGGAAAGTTTAGTCTGACAAACAGAAATCGATTACAATTGATCCTTGGGTAATAAATTACCTGTGAGAACCTCAGATTCAATGAAATATTTAGTCCCATTCTTTAAAACCCGAACCAAGCATCGTATTAGATGTAAAACTGAACTTTTGATCTGCATGAACAATGGTTCAGATAAGACGATATCGTATTCCTCGAGGGTAAATGCAATATTATGATTGAAGTTTACGTATTATCGAAGTATTATTGAAGTTTACGGGTGCAAAGAGGATTGAAGGCGGACAATGAAACGTAAGCAACGTTTGGTAAGGCGTGTTGCAAAAATGAATTAAACCAAGTTTGTAAGAAAATAAAAACGCTGAGTGGGAAAACAGACTGAAAAACTGTGCAAAAAGTTAAGAGGCAGTGTATAATGGCGGAAAATGAAAAAATTATGAAAATGTTTGAAATGAATTTTAATCTGGTTTAATGTAACTTGTAAGCTCCACTTGCAGTTTATAAGACATACCACTACCACGCGCTTTAAACTGCTGGGTGAATCACTCCTCGGGCACAATTGGCAAATAAACCCAAGGAAGAGCGGCTCATCACACTAAAAACGAGGCACAAGTTCATAGAACTCTTACGATTATCGTAATCAGACACTTGAAAATAACAGTAGCGGTTGGAGAAGAAATACAAAGTATTTACCTGGCCCTTCACAGCATAGTTCGCGCCAGCGAAAGATGAAAAACGTCTAGGTCCTATAGTCCTTAGTGGGGTTTTCAATATTCTTTCAGACTTAAAGATTTGAGAACGGCTCGATTTAAGTGAGTAGGTAAGGGGGCTTTGAAAATCTGAAATTCATATTCTGAAAGAGTTTTACAAAATCCTATTCTGACAAGCCATTCGAATTCGATACGGCCATCGTTCAAAGACCCTTTGGACGAAAGTAAATGAAACCACCTTTTCCAAAAAAAAGTCAATCATGACCAAGAAAGAAAAATGAAGGCATAAAAGGGAGGCAGCAAGTCTGCCATCTCGGACGTGGCCATTGGGTCCGGAAATGACGCTGATAACAACACAAACACTGTAAGAAAAGAAGGCTTGTTCGCCATGACTCGCTGCATCTGTGCGCACAAGCGCCTATCGCAAACCTACATCTGGCCAACAAAATATAGAGATAAACAGCGAACCGTTTTCTCTATTGCAGCAGAAAATTTACGGGAATTCCTTGCTCTGGTGTTTCGACGCGGTTAATTTTGTTCAGAAAGTTCTTGCCAGATCAAGCTTTCGTACATGCATTGCTAAAATTTCCATAAATGGCCACCAAAAAATTTAAGGTAACCTAATTGCAGCTTTGTATCGTATTTCTTTCCATTTTGAGCAGCAGCGTATAGCATATTACGCCTTCCATCGTGAAATCGATTGAGGAAGTGAAGAATAACTTATGGTACAAGAAATACAGATATGTATCATTCATCAGCATCTTTAGACGGTTTCTGGGTCGCGATTGAGATAAATCTTAGTTGCGGTAACGGCTTGAAGGCGTAAATAATTTGCAAGCATCAATGCATCTTAGAGGCATAATCAGAGTGGCGCAAAAGTACAACGTGCACGTTTGGGACATCAATAACTATAGAACCCTATGGACTGTAAAGATTTTAATCATAGTTTAAGACCATAAAAATGTAGGAAATTTACCAAATTATTCGAAGTACTGGATAGAATATTAAACAGAATGCTCTATTATCACACAAATTTTAACTTCAAGAATGGTGCACCGCATGAAAAATTTACGAGGAGAAATCAACGGAATCTCTGTCCATATAATGAATTATAATATAATCCATTACCATTAGGCCGAATAATAAGTTTAGGAGAAATAGATTACAATTACAATTTTACTAATGGAAATTCAAAAAACAGTTGTAGACAATGCGATATCCGCTGACTTCTGAGAAGCGGGCTTAGCAGACTTAATCCCAAATTTGTTAAAAAATTCTCATTATCTTACTTATTTTGATACAATTCATCTTCGGTCTTTCAATGATTGAGTAGAAATCAGTTTAGAAAAATGATACGTGAAAATTTCTTGCTTCAGCTGGAAAACAAGAACAGAAATTAAAGTCAACAATTTTCATACGATGTTTTTCCTTGTTTTTCAAACTTCAAAAAGATGCGTTAGATAGGCGGCGCAGGAAGAAAATGACAGTTTTCCGCATAAGGTATCTTTATTGCTTGTAAACATCCAGTATATGATTAATGAAATACTTTACTTCCTTCTCCAGCACTATGGGTTGAAATAAACAATAAAACTTGTGAGGAAAAAATAAAGTAAAAGTACATGAAAGAAAAACTCTTAGACTCGATTTACGTGAAAGAAAAGAACCATATAATCGCGAATTTTTTAAATCCTGATTTTAAATCAGTAGACTTTCAGAGTTACAGTAAGAACTTGGTATTTAAAAAACATCAGCGTTAAAAATATGGTTCCTGAAGCAGTAACAACGTAGAAAACAAAAATGAAAAAATAATTTAGAAACATTCATCTAGTTTACATTAGATTATTGAACAAATTTGCAACAGTATACTTGTGCCTCAGGAAAGTTCTTGATTATTAATTGAAACATACCACCTTTAACATGGTGCCAGAGTACCTTTAATATGTAGTTTAGAATACCTGAATATTCCTTTTAACTTTTAACCACTTCTCTCGTCACTTATCTCGACCGGCGCTCCCTCTTTTCCTCTTGGTCATATCCTCCCTCCGGAGTTGTGTAGAATGCTCTCTACCAAACACAATTGATTTCTCCACCCATCCCTTTCGGTTTTTTTCTAAGATGAGTGTATTTTAGCATTACTCTATAATTACCCTATCATAGTAAGTACAGGGTGCGCCAGAGAAACTTACTTATTTGAAAAAATTCCCGCGCGGTGAGTTGAGCGGGTAGAGGGGCGAGAGAGGGCGCATCTGGAGATGGAAGTTCCCAAGTTTGTTTCTCCCGCCAGTCAGTTGC
>JACJUY010001441.1:86918-129124 GCA_014220935.1 Platorchestia sp. MABIK | reverse complement strand
TTCAAGACAACATGAAAAAAAATTCGGATATTGTATTCTCATATAAAAAATAATTTAAAACAATAACTGAAGTACTTTTGTTTTTATTGACCTTTCAAATAAGTAAGTTTCTCTGGCGCACCCTGTATATGTCTCTTTAGATTGTTTTACCTTTCTTTCAACTTTAAAATCCCTCACAAAGTGAAATCCAATGGACGAAGCTTCAGAGAACGAAATAACGGATAACCATCTTCTAGAATTGTACAGCCTTTAGAATTCTGGTACATTTTCAAAAAAACAAGTTTCAAACATTAAGGGATCAATTATTTTTTAGTGAGCAGGAACGACAAACAGACTTTAAATTGAACAAATGCTACTCGTACTGGAAATTTTTAGACGCACGTAGTTTAATGTTTTAGCTGAGTTACAGTTAATGTGAAAGATGAACCATAGGTATCATAGTGCACATAAATTGTGATACAGACCACATAAATTGATTTCATATTAAACAATTTTTTATGAGTCTGTAGGGTACCAAAAATTGAGGGACACTGACATGTATGCTTGTGAGAGTGAGGAGACTCGTTAATGTTAGGTATTTAAAACTCGAACGAACTAGTGGTCTCAAGGGGAATATTGCAGCAGCTGATAAGATCAAACACACCTGACTGGAAACTACGCCAATGCAGAGCTTTCCTGTGTTCTGAGAAGCCCTCAACTCGACGGAAATGTGAAATCCGAGTTGGAATTTCATGAAAGCGTTTTCTTAAAGCAGCGGATGTGTACAAGCACCGCCTATCTTTGAGGCACAGAACGCCTATCTAACGGCGGTACGCGACCTGCAGTTCGGTGTACTACGAGTACTTAGACTTGATTTGCTCAGAGCATTGTTGTTCAGCACATATTATGTCTTAGCATAACCGGCACCAGTCGGCAGAAAAATGCTTAATAATTAGTGAAATGAACGCCGTTGGAGTAACGCTAGGGTAATGATTGAAAATAAACAGAGATAAAAGCATTCGAATAATTGTTTATCTGGCGGTGTCACGAGACCTGTGGTGCGGTGTACTACGAGTACTTAAAATTGATTTACTCAGTGCATCGTCGCTCATCGTAATTAACTTCACACCTTAAATCAGCAGGTGTTGTCGGAAAATTACTTAGCAGATGAACGATACTAAGCTGTATAACATGTTTACGAGCACTGATGATTTAGGCGTGACAGATTAGTCTTTTTCAGACTAAAAACTTTAAATTTGGTCATTAAATAAAGTGCAGTCAAACTTGAATATTTGAGCTCTGAGCTAATTTTGTTTGAAGCTCAGCAGGATATCTCTCATCAACGCTGAGTTTTCAACCGTAAAATGTTAACGAGGGCCAACGTGGTCAATGAACCGTCCTACGCAGAATTCAATTTTTATTGTATGTCGTAGAAACATTCCCCTGGAACTGAACTATAGCAGCAATGGTCTGTATAAAAATCTGTTAAATGTATAAAATATTTACAAAATTTGTGAATTACACACTGAGTAAAATAAAATAAAGTGAAATAAAATAACTTTCGACAGCTCATTTGTTTCATTTTCTAGCCAAAAATCTACGCTCCCGTGAAGCAACATATAATGCTATCACTGGCGAAGCTTCCCACTTCTATCCTTGTCATTGTTAACTTGTACTTTTTTAACCTAACGCCTGCTTCAATTCTGCATTTTCATAGGTAGCCTCACTTGCACCGCAATAGACATAGCATCTAGTGGCTCCCGCCTCTCTCACGGTCACCATCTTATTTTTACTTATTTCTAAATCTGATATCAAAACGTTAACACTCGTGGTTTAAAATTAATCTTCAAGTTTTAGGTTGAACCCAATTTATTTCACTCAACCTCCCCCATTATGTAAGACATAACAATACGCTTTTTATTCATATCATTTAACCTTCGCATCATTCTGGGGACAACTTCACAGTTTTTATTTATATCGCTCAACTCCCCATCATATTGAACACAACTGGGCGGGTTTTATTTATATCGCTCAAGCTCCCCATTATATTGAACACAACTGCACGGGTTTTATTTTTATCGCTCAAGCTCCCCATCATATTGAACACAATTGCACGGGTGTTATTTATATCGCTCAAGCTCCCCATTATATTGAACACAATTGGACGGGTTTTATTTATATCGCTCAAGCTTCCCATCATATTGGACACAACTACACGCTTTTTATTTATATAGCTCAAGCTTCCCATCATATTGGACACAACTACACGCTTTTTATTTTTTTGGCTCAAGCACCTCATGCTTGTGCGGCTACAGTGTGTGACGCACCAGAGAAGAAGCGGCCTTTCGGTAGCGCCCTCTGCGACGCAGACACGGGCGGCACTAGACAACCTTGAACACGTTTGGGGCCGATCATCCACGTACTACATCGCGATCACCTGTTACTCTGATCGCCAATCGTATTTTGTTTAGATGAAATTAGTGAAAATAGTTCACTCATCAAGGATCGTGTTCGATCAACACAACAATAGAATATAATTTTCAAACGACCGCGTAGGTACCTCTGCCATTATGAGCCACCTACATTTTTTCCAATACATGTACGATCACCCTTACAGTTGCTTAATTACCGTTAGCATAGATCTCAAATCATGCAACTTTTTAATGAGGTTATCGGCGTGTTTGACTCAGAAATGGAGGCAGCTTTTCAATAAAAGATGAGGATTCTACTCGAAGTGTCGTTATCTCTTAGTAACGAAGTATGTGGGATGACGTTTGGTCTTCGAACGAACCAGACTTTATCTGCTGTCTCGACTGTCTAGAGCAGGGGTGCTCGTACCCCCTGGGGGTGCGAGATGATATTCCAGGAGGTGGGAGAAAACTCCGGGTAAATAATAGGATATTGGCTATATGTTGGTATTTTTATTTTAGGGGGTATGAGGTTCGAATGAAGTTTATTAAGAGGTGCGGGGCGAAAAGAAGGTGGCGGACCCCTGATCTAGAGGACTCACAGGGTTGCCAGATGAGGCTTTTGCTTGACCAAAATGAACACATTCGACTTATTGAAATTAAGTGCGCGCGTAATTAAAGATTGAATTTCAATAATAATAATAATAATGATAATAATAAAGACTTAATTCCTAGAGAAAAGGGCGGTCTCGCAACCCTGGAGTACGAGTCGTAGACCACCACAAGCACAGGTGAGCTCATGTCTTGGCGCGAAAGAATGGAAGGAAGTTCCTCTCAGATTTCTCTCACTGCAAGCCCAGTCACAATTAGTGGTAGTGTGGAATGAGCCAAGGAAATTCCGACGAGTTAAGCCGGAAATGAAAATTAATTTTTACGTAAAAGAATCGTGGACCTTGACTGATACATAAATTATAAATAACACCGTTTTTACAGTAGGTTGTCGCAAGTATTAGATAACAAATAAGAGAAAAATAAAAAATTTTCTCATCGTTGATTTCCCAAGCCTTCATTTAAACACGATGAGAACTTTAGAGTATACAACGATCTCCAATGCTAATGGGAGAGTGCAACGTGGTGATCAAGGGTCAGGTTTTAATTCAATAGAACATTTTCTTTCAGGCTCTACTGCTCACGGCATGCAAATAGTACTCGATAATTTAACGTAAAATCAAGGCTTCTTGGGCATCACACACACAAATCATGCGAGTGTTAACACTCAGTTTCATAAAAAGCTGGCTTTAAGTTATAACCTTGACTCATATACTGAGTACTTGGCAGACAAGTAGGCACCATTTTACATCACTTATTTCACAATTAAATTCTAAATAGAACTGGTTCAACGGGTTCTTTAGAAATTGGATGTTAGTGAAGAATCAATTGATGAGCAATATAAAGGAGAATTTATTCGGTCACATCATTGAAAGTGAAGCACATTTATGACTGGAATCAACGAATTAGAAGGTTATACCAGCTGCCTGCGAATTAAATTCGGTGTATTTATTAAGAACTCTCTGTGATACAACAGGAAAAATACTATACGTTCAACAACGTTCAGCTTATCATACGCGTAATACACTTGAGAAGAACTGTGAACTTGCAAATACTCTTAGATACAAAGTTTTATAATCGTTTTAATACTGCGTTGCTTAGCGGTAGCGATGGTACGTACTCAATTTTTTGGAGAGCCAAAACTTATGTTCAACTGATGTCGTAAAAGTTAATAAGCAAGCATTTTGATGAAACATAAATAAATTTACTCGAGAGGAGGTCAATCACAATGCATCTGTTACGACCGTGATAACGATCGGAGATAAGAGCGAAACAGAATTTCATTTTTATCTAACAATAAAAACATAAAATAGAACTACTGTTAGAACGACTGACACTCGGTAAAATGTTTCTGTTGGAAAAAATTACCAGCACAAAAGGAACAGACAATACAGGGTGTCACAAAAGTCGCGCACCTTACAATAATTTGTATTTCATATTTTATGTTTCTTATTAAATTAGTACAGATTAATACAAGAAACAGTTCAATTGGTCTTTATCTATTGAAAAGATCTGTTATGATTATGATTGACAAAAATTGACATACGAATGTATTTTTTATAAAAATCAGGATAGTGCGCGACTTCTGGGACATACTGTACACCTGTTCAAGGGAATTCAATCTGAGTAAAAAAAACGTGTGGCCTACTTGAGAGATGATGCAATGCTGTCCGGCCTAGCTGCGCCGCGCTCGGTGAGCGGTCTGGGGCCGCTAGCCTACTCGTATGTTGGAACGTGGTCCTACTTGTTCGATCGTGTTCCAGCAACGGGTAGTTGCTGATGTAATGGTGCCTGACCTGCGCATATAATATACTGATGCTGAAAATGGGTTCCGTAAGTGCTGATTGCGGGTTTGGGAAGTTGCCGCACAACTACTCCTATAAGTTGCAACATAGTCCTACTCGTTCGATCATTTTCCAGCAATGGGTAGTTGCTGATATAATGGAGCCTGACCTGCGCAGATAATATGCTGATACTGAAAATGGGTTCCGTGAGTGTTGATTATGGTTTTGGAAAGATGCCGCTCAACTGCTCGAACGTTGGAACTTGGATTTACCCGTTCAATCATGTTCCAGCAACAGATAATTGCTAATATAATGATGCCAGACTTGACAAGTTTTAGTACGTATACTCATATCAATTAAGAAAGTCAGTTCTTTAAGTGCTGATTGCTGTTTTGGCGGACAGGTGTACCGTAAATCAAGAAGGAAAACCAAATGTGAATACGCGTGCACCTAAAAATGTTTTATCACCTTGGTAAGGGTTAGTGTTGATATGATGTTGAATGCTAACGATGCTATTTTGATTTCGTTTTATACAATTTCACGTCCAGACCACTTTCTGCGTTAATGACCTCAGAAATTTTGTTAGTTCGTTTACATAATGATCTTTGGTGCAGCATTTCACACTTGCAGTCGTTTTGCTTTTCCCTGATGAAGTAGTGAAAAATATTATCCCCGATATTATCTCAAAATGTGCGCAAACATACTCTTAATTAGATACAAACTTCCAGCCATGGTTTCAGTTCCTATATTCAGAAGACCTTATAGAGTGTTGAGTAACTGTCTGTTAAATGTATTGTTTGATAATATATACTCGTGTATCCAAAGCAGGAAGCCTAGTTGAACGGTCTTTCAAGTTCCAAAGAAAAATTATCGAATTATCGAAAAATTGTTCGCTAATGTTTCTGCAGGGTTCAGGGGCTATTTTAAAACATTTTTAGCCTGTGAAATATACAAAAAAAAATTGGCAAAGAATGTATTCATTAAATAAAATTAATACGCACATCCCTGATCACACTTCTTCATTAAATTATTTTATGAAACCACCTTTGGCTTCAATGACTACTTCAATTCGGGTTTGAACCCATTGACAACTGAAAATAAGTCGTCTGTATTCCGTTCGGACATCACCTGAGCAACGGGGGCCTTCAGTAAAGCTATGGTGTTATGGGGATGTCGATTAGTTCAACTTCCAACGACGTTCCACTCGTAATAGTCCAAAGGATTTAAATCTGACGAGTTTGGGTGCCTCATGTTGCGGGTCACATGATCGTAAAAATACTTTGATAACCAGTCTTGGTTACTTTGCCTTTGTGAGAAGGTGCTGAGTCTTGCTGAACTACGTATGGCTTTCCATTGGATACTTAACCTATTCAGGGCTTAATAATCAGTTTTAGAACATCAATGTATTTCAGCAGCTTTGACTCCTAGACTCTAGTCTAAAGCCTGTGGGGAAATGACAGGTAGCAAGACATCACCTTCACCGCTTATAACCTTCACTGGCTATGTGCTCATCTGTACAGAGCCACATGCCATTCAGTCAATTTTAAGATGGAAGTTTTTCCTCAAAGAAAACCCTAGCATGCCATTATCGAGGGAGCTTTTGACTTTGTTTAGTTACAGTTTTGAACGCATGAGACGATATCCCTGATTTTCCTGAGTCTGTTGATACAAATTGGCTCTTCCTCATGACCTCATTACATAAAACTTGTATCAAATGCCCTGATGTACCACAGTTCTGATAGTCCACTACGATATCTGAAGTTCTTTGGCAATGGTCCTCATCGATCTTCCGAGGTCATCATCAATGATGACCTTTGAACATTCCGTATAGTTTCTGGCATTCAAATGGTATCAGAGCGTTGAGAATGTTTTTTTTTCTATCTATACTGCAGGGGAAATATTGTCATCACATATCTGCAGCCCCAACTCTACCTTGTGAATAAATAATCTGGTAAAGTGTAAAAAGTTACTCATTTCTGAATCTCCATGTTTTGTAGTTAATGCAACTATGACTGTATTTCTTTTCATTTTTTGTGCTAACATCTTACGCATAACGGATAAGCTGAAAAAATTTAGTATCATAAATGATTTGCGTTTGTAAGGAATTAAGGACGACATGTCCACAAATATCACTTTGCACTCTGTATTAGCATAAGTGAAATGTGCAAACTAACGGCTATACTACTTTACAACGCATGAAGTGTATATGCGTTAAAGTACATTTGTGTTGCGATTGCGGTAAATCTATGAAATTGCGGTTTAAATGTGTGTGTGTTTGTGACCGCTATTTCACTCAGGTGTTGCGTTCATGTCTCTTAGAGATTGTTGGAAGTAGAACAAACTAACTTTCAAATGCTCCAGAAAAGCTTTGCATTATTTCTCATTATGATGAATGCATGCAAAGTTTCAGGTTGTTACTGGGCCACAAGCCATGAAAATGTACTTCAGGCCTGTTTGAGAAATATGGGGATTTTTACATGAAGGTAAAAATTTGACTTAGCTTCATCATTTTCGAGTTGGTTATTTTACTTAGATACTTCTTAGCAATTGTCGTAAATAATCGTTAAAATTTTCAAAGCCTTTAGCCTCATTAGGGAAACTAACTGAACCCATGCAAAAAATTTCGGTTCAACAAAATTAAAACGTTGTAGCATAAATAACCGAATCTATGAAGTTTGAACGATCCAACCGATCCTTACTTCGTGTAACTGATCCCAACGTCTCGTGACTTAAACATGGATATTATGTCTACCTAACGACGTAGCACTGTAACTATGATGCCACTGGAATCTCAAATTGACTCCTAATTTTTTGCCTCGCAATTAGTGAAGGCGTAGCACAGCAAGAAACAAGACTACTAGTGTTTGAGATCGGGTCAAGAGTTTCTTCAAGTTCTCTGAAAATACATCCGATTTACGTGTTGAATGTTCATCATGTCCAAATTCTCCAACATAAACGTCTTATAAACAACACCACATGTTTCAGCATTCGTAAAGATACACAGATAGTGACGGTTTTATATCTATCACTCAATGGATACAGGGTTACATATCACAAGGTGGCGTCTTTCTAATTTTTGTTACAGAACGTGCAGCGAGGGCGGGCTCCATAAATGTTCCAGCTGCACACTCCGAATGCACACAAAACAATGACTATTACTCGGTCACATGACCCGGTAAGCATGAAACAGAATAGAAATTAAATATTTATAAAGTATACTACACAATCAATACAAAATATGAGAAATTAAAAAACTAACTATTTAGTTTTAAATGCTATTTCATTTGATACAGCATGAGGTAATGCAAAAACTATGCATGCAGACAAACCTGTCCTCGAGGAGCATTGAAGTTCACGGAAGGCACACGTAGGAAGAACACAAAAAAATGGCAAGAAATTTTTTAACACGTTCACTACGTACTGGTAAAATACGAATTACAAATAAGAGGTATTACATAATTTTAATGAAAGGTATGAAATAATTTTAAAGTCTAAGAGGTATGAAATAATTTTAAAATCGACTTAAAAGCTGCAATCACAAAATGGTAAATTTATGGGGAAGAGGGAAGTCATGGGGAAGGGAAATTTATGGGGGAGGGGACGTCATAATTTCAAAATCAATTTTACAGTTGCAAACGCAAGATATTATATTTATATCGAAGAGAGAAGCACACCTCACAATTTCAAAAACGACTTCAAAGCAGCCAACAAAAGAGACAAAATTTATGGGGTAAGACGGAAGCCTGACACGAAATGAGGCATGCAAAAGACAAGCGTGAGGTACTCACCGTCTGCCGCTCGCTTCCTGGTGCGGGCAACTCTCGGGGCAACCACCTCGCGTCCGCTGGCCTGTCGCGCTGCGACGTGTTGCTTCTGGTGCTGTGTGGCTTGTGCTGCTCCTGGCCTGACGCAACACTGGGTGTTGCTGCCTGTATTGGTGCAACACTGGGGGTTACTGCTTGTACTGGTGTCTGGTCAACACTGGGTGTTGCTGCCTGTATTGGTGCAACACTTGGTGTTACTGCCTGTATTGGTGCAACACTTGGTGTTACTGCCTGCATTGGTGCAACACTGGGGGTTACTGCGCGTACTGGTGTCTGGTGCAACACTTGGTGTTGCTGCACGTACTGGTGTCTGGTGCAACACTTGGTGTTGCTGCACGTACTGGTGTCTGGTGCAACACTTGGTGTTGCTGCACGTACTGGTGTCTGGTACAACACTTGGTGTTACATCACGTACTGGTGTCTGGTGCAACACTTGGTGTTGCTGCACGTACTGGTGTCTGGTGCAACACTTGGTGTTGCTGCACGTACTGGTGTCTGGTGCAACACTTGGTGTTGCTGCACGTACTGGTGTCTGTTGCAACACTTGGTGTTGCTGCACGTACTGGTGTCTGGTGCAACACTTGGTGTTGCTGCACGTACTGGTGTCTGGTGCAACTCTGGGGGTTACTGCATGTACGCGTGTTTGATGCCCCACGTGTGTTACTGTGGGTGTGGTCGATGTGTGTGAATTTGCGTGTGTGTATACATTTGTGTGTACGGGTGTCGGGTGCAATCACTATACACCCACACGTTTGGTAAGATCACAGGAACACGCACACTGCAATGTATATGTGACAGCTGCAATGACAGTGTAACACGCGATAATGTAAATGTAACAGGCCGTAATATAAATGTAACAGGCCGTAATATAAATGTAACAGGCCGTAATATAAATGTAACAGGCCGTAATATAAATTTAACAGGCCGTAATATAAATTTAACAGGCCGTAATATAAATGTACCAGGCCGCAATGTAAATGTACTAATAATGCCACTCTTGTTTTGAATAATGATGGATAAACTCAGTATGTATTCATTAAAAAGGCAAATCTAGATACACCGAGCAAGTGCATTAGGACTCTAAATCACAAGCAAAAAATATAAGGATGAAATTACACAGGCAGCACGGACCATATGAAAGTAAACTTAAGCTTGATTATCAGTAAACATCAATTAAATGATATATAAGTTCCGTTTGTGGAAGTGTTCTCAATACGTGACCATTTATCATTATATTAGAATTAGACCCTTTCTCGCGTCTCAAGGTCAAGTCGAATGGCAGTCAGAAACGTGAAATAGGCAAAATCTATTAACACAAAAAACACGTATAATATGAAAGGTTCTGGGATTGTATGCAAATGTATACATTCCTAAATGCTTGATAATTTAATTTAATATCAATACGCACCGACGACAGCCATTGCCGTCTTCCATCACAAGGAGGATTTTCAAGCGTAAAAATGTTTCACAAGAAACTCACCAAGAACGTTGATGAAGGTCATGCAGCAAAAATATAATTATTAGTTTCTCACTTAAAACTGTTACTATAATCTATTCCTAGGTTTTGGTGAGTTCAACTTATTTTCTAGGCTTTTATTTACTCAAGATTGTCGAAAGTTCTCGAAGATGTTTCGAGACCGACATTAGGAAGTCACAGGATGCTACGGCACACATTTTTTAGCAAATATTTCAAAGAGATTACTTTTTGTTTCCTTTGACACAAATTTTCACGCAAGTATTTGAAAGTGTGGCTAGTATTCCATTTTGACTTCCCAATGCATAAAGAAATGAATGACTGATCAGATGATGAAACAAGATACGTTGTAAAAATTTTAGCATTTGATTTTTTAGCCTCCTTCAAAATCGTAAAAACCATTTCAATGATACGGATTACGTTGTCGCCCCGAAGAAGAAGAGACCAATCACCATGGCTAGCTGAGGACAATAAGGCGCAATTACAATAAGGTAACAAATCTGGTAGGGTGCTCGGGCTCTAAATTAGAGCTCCAATAACCCTTGCAAGAATGTAGAATGACTTGCAAGATTTCTCGATATTAATTTCTTCTAGCACATATTAGTTTCCATTCGGATTCGTAAGAGAGGAGGTGAAGAATGGATGATTAATGAATTCCCATATTAAAATACACTGATCACAAGTATGAAATCAGAATGTTCGATGGGGGACAAAATTTTGTAAGTTCATAAAATAGCATAAGCCCGCGATATTAATTACATTATGAATTTTCGTAAAATTTTAGTAAATTTTCATCAAATTAAATGAATTATCATAAAATGGTCATAATTTCTCTTTAATTTTTATGGAACGCTCATAAAATTATGATAAATTTAATAAACTCTGTTGTTTTAAACATAATCATATTAGTTATAAAAAGTTATGAATATTTTAGGAAATTTTCAAAATTTTCTCGCAGGATTTTCCGGTATTTTTATAAAATTGTTCACTATATAGTATGAGATCAGAAACTCTAGCATATTATCTTGGAGACGTACGTGAAAAAAAAGATAGCAAATGCATAGAATATTTTAAAAATTTTAAACGTTTGCTTCAACGTTAGTAAGTTAAATCTACAGAACTCATTAGGAATTTACAAAAATCCAACGTCAGAGATGATAATAGTAGTTAAAAATTTAAAATAGTTTGGCTCTGTTAAAGCGTCATCTTATTTTGGCAGCCTATGCAGTAAAATTTCAGCAAAATATATTTTGCAGACTTGGAAAACTATAACTACTTGTGCATTGATGCCTCAAATCTTGGAAATTTGGCTTCACTATTAAATAAAGTTTCTGATTAAAAAAGTTTTGCACAATGCTGAGTTCCAGAAAAGTAAATGAACAATTTTCCAATCAATGTTTTTGTGTGTTGTCAAACCTCAATTACATTCTAATGTTGATGGATCCCATTTAGATCTTCTATGCTGTTATAATTTTGCGCTTCTGAATCGAAAGCCGAACAGTCCTTAGGTTTTCCGTAATACAGAACTGCTCCTAGGTTTCCTTACAGTAAGTACTTTCCTCAGGTCATTTCGTAATACTGAACTGTCCACAGGTTGTGCCGTAATACGGAGCTATAGTCTCAAACTTTTCCGCAAGAAGTACTTCCCACAGGTTCTCCCGTACTACAGAACTGCCCTCAGGTTTTCCCGCGAAAAGTGTTGCCCACCGGTTGATCCGTGATACGGAGCTACCCTCAGGGCAATTGATATAAAAAGCAATTCTTATGTGAGAATATGAAAGTGGTAACAACCTTACTCTCATTGAGCTATCTAAATTTTTTCAAGGACTTCTTCTTTCCACTTTTTACTCCATACTTTTTCCAATACTTCGAGAGAAGCGTTTCATGACTCCCGTTGATCAACGCCAAACTCTGCACTTCTTCCGTCGCACGTTCGAATCACTTTTGATGTGATAGTTATGAGGGTCAAGACCCGCACATTACTGCATGGAATGATAGTTACTAGATGACTGGCAGTGATCGAAATTAAAAATATTGTTTAGCATCCGCCATGGGGATCCATGGCCAGTCGATGCCTTGAACGCAGTTGCCTGTCGCTTTCGTAGACTCAATGTACTTACAAGTTTTTTATCTTCATGATTTTCTAGTTTGTTAGTTTTATAACCGACTTGAGATAGTTTGATGTTTTCACTTAGATTTCATTTATTGACAAATGCTATTTTATACATGTCTTATGAAGGTTTGATGTTTTCAATTAGACTTCATCTAGAGAACACTAAATATTCGCATTTCATGTTCAGCGGTAATTCCTTGCAGTTGTTATCATTAATTCTCAACTGAAAACCTCACTCTAACTTTTGTTTTTAGTCGAATCTTTTAAAACAGACTTCTGTCGAGGCCTTAAACAGTGCCTTTAATGTTAAAATCGGTGCAGAAACGTACCTCAACCATGTTGAAATCATACTCACATGGAAAAAAGACATGACAGAGCAATAGCGAACGCTGCATGGACGAGAGAGGTAAACGTGATCGAGTAATTGCTAATGTTCGCAGGGTCGTTTTTTCTTTTTCAGACGGCGGATATAACCCTTGAGTATCTCGTGACAGGCTCATGCGACACAAGATCCGGGAACCAATCAACAGCAACAGGACGGATGGAAATTCTACGCTGGCAAACAAAGGAACACACCGCGGTTGAGACACTGGATCCTGCTCCCGTTCTTCGGGGGTGGTCAAGCCGTAAAATCGCTTTATCGCGGAACGGAAACGAATTAGGCTCAAACTGACACAAAGATATGTATGTTAACAATTGGTGAAAATGTTTTGGTCCTTTTTCGCCCTTCAACAGCAGGGTTTGGTATTCTTTACAAGACCATATTAGGGAACATTTGGTTTTCTATTCTTGTGTGAAATTACTCTCGTTCGCTATCTTCATCGATATTTTAGAAAAACAGTCTTCACAGTTTAACAATTGTTCTAGACCTCCCATAACTGGAACAAAATTAACTAGAAATTTCAAATACTTATATTTCATGTATGTAATGAAAAAGTAAAAAACACGTTCTGAAGGTTTAGCTATGCAATCGTCATTGGATGTAACTTCGCTAAGTTATTTTAGTAGCTTTACATGATGAGCGGCTTATTTGTTTTCTCAGCTATCTATATATTAATTAGAGAGTTCATTGATGCAAGATATATAATTTTCGATAATGTGTATTAGCTTTTTTTCAGCGGTAGGTTACCAACATTTTACTTTCATTAGTTGTTCTGTAAATATTGTAATTCTCAAAAACAGTTTACTCTCAATTTCGACGCGTTATCGAACATAGTTTGCCATTCTCTGCATTCCTGATAACATTTTACCATGCTGTTTCTGTTTCGCTTGGGTTCGTTATTCAGTAACATGAACGCACTTTACAAAAGTTTTTTCAGTTGAAAAATAAGCGGGGCCAGTATATTTGAAGGCTCTGCCCCTATCGACTGTGGTGTGAACTACAATGCCAAGTTAATGGCAGTTTTCAAATAACATTTTAATCACTTGAATTCAGTGATACATTGTTCAACTGCTTTTGTATAATTCAAAAAATAACTCTAAATAAGAATGTGATCAGCTAGTTTTCTGTAGAATTTAACAATGACTAAATTTTTGAATTGCCGCTTGAAAATAGTTTCGCCATTCTTAACTTGATGCTTCTGTGGAACATAGGAGCTAACAATTATTACACAATGCATGTCTAGCTCTTGTGTTGGGTGTTTTCCTGGAGACTATTCAATAAGAAAAAGTAATCTACGAAGCGAGCATTGTGGTTCAATTAAAATGATTCATACATTAGGTGTCCGATTGTAGCACAGAGACTATGCTATGAAAAAAATACTTTTCATGCAATCGCTCTATGTTATTGATTTTTCTCATCTCAGTCGACCCGAGTTTTGACTTTGATATCTAAAAATGATTTGTCCACTTTACTGGAATATGTTCAGAACACTCAACACGCAAGCAATTCGAATGAACTGCTTCGTAACATTGTATTGTGTAACTCAACATATTAATGTTAACTATTAAAAACGATGACAGTATTAAAACTACTCAAATTAACACAGTTGTCGAACATGACCTCCGACTTCGGCGCTCGTGAATATTTTGGGAAGTGAGGATTATGAAAGAACACGTATGTACTCAGGGGCAACGCTGAATGTTCACGGTAGTTGAGCATATCGATAAATTCAGTACGCAAAGCGGTCGAAGAGGCGTCAACCACATTACATCACGCAACGAGTCTGCTCAAAGTTACGTGTTCCAAAGCTTGGTGCCGAGCTCGCATGCTTATTTGCTGAGCCTCGTTTGTCGACTGGACTGGACGCAGGCTACTAACTGAAATTTATCACCGTGACAAACAAACACACCCTAATTTGCCGATGATGAATGCGTGTTGTACTTCAAAAGTTGAAAACAGCTTACTAATTTATTTTCTAAGAGTAAAATTAATCTTCTTAAAGGTACATTTACGTTAGTTTGTTGACGAACTCAGTGTCAAATAAACACACCATAATTTACTGATGCGTTTTGTCTTCGAAAAATTGAAAACACCTCACTGATTTTTATCCTGTGAGTAAAGTGAATTGTTTTAACGGTATATGCACATCAGATTCTTCTGTCGTCCATGTTTGTAACTTTGTGCCCATGAATAATATGGGTCACAATATGGGTCAGTACGAGAGATCACTTCGCGTGTTTCACGCTCAATCACAGCACGCAACATAGGCTGTTTTGCATCCCACCACATTTCCTACGCCCAGCGAGCTGCGCCACAATTGCATAGCTCGACCTCATGTAACAAAGCAGCCCTCGCTGTCGAGTGCGTGTGTCATCACAAAGGCCATATCCATGGCATGATGTTTGCCCTATTTTCATGTCTAATTTGCGGATAATTCGCCACTAACAGGCATAATCAAACCGTCGACGCACCGCCGCCGCCCGGCCGTCACGCAGAGCTAGCCACATGCCTGTGGCGGTGATATCTGATGCACCTGGGGTGCACATAGTGATGTCTGATGCACCTGGAGTAGACGGTGTAATGTCTGATGCACCTGGAGTAGACGCTGTAATGTCTGATGCACCTGAGGTGGCTTGTATGATGTCTGAGACACCTGGGATAGACGTTATGATGTCAGACTGATACACCTAGGGTGCACATAATGATTTCTGATCCACCTGGGGAACACGTTATAATGTCTGATGCACCTGGAGGCGAAACTATGAAGTCTGCGCATGTGGCGCATTTGGGGTGCACATTAAGATGAATGATGACGCCGGGGCTAGAATTCCAAAAAATGATCGACGATGTGGCGGGACAGCCGATAATATGTTGAGAAGTCAAATCGACGGAAGAAGTTACGCTGTTAGCTACACTGACGTAAATTATTTGAAAATCTGTCCTTAAGACTCATGGACTTGGAACTCTCATCAGTAACGTCGATTTTTGCGGACGCGCATTTTAAGCTCAAACTGGGTCAAGTGCACAGCGTGTCAACTCAGAATAATCCTCAACAAAGATACCTTGACATTTCTCACGGAGAACATAGCGCTGAATTGAATGTCATTGTCGGATGAGAAAAACGAAGATTTATTTTCTCGACTTTGTGCTCTTATCTTCGACCTCAAAATGAATTATAATACAGATATTCAATAACCTCCACTTCCACAAGATATTTAAATGAATTTGTATACTTTATGGCATTGTTCATCATTGCAGACATTTTGAGCCGAGTTACAAATTTTTTTAGTGGTATTTTTTTTACTTGACACATCGGTAGTTGGAGGTAAATTCTTCCCCTGCAATGCCTAACTGATCGAATCAGACATATACAAATATTCAAAAATAAAGGGGCAAAGAAACACGCATGCAGTGAAATCATTATCGTATTGAAAAGAGATAATGAGTGAAAATATACTTTTCCAACATTTCGACTTCCTGGATCATTTTAACTCAGAAACAAGGAAAAAACTAGTAATGGATCTGCGAAAAGTAAAACATCATCTGTATGTACCTGAACAAATACCTCTTGACGACCTCATGCAGACACTAAAGCTGCAACAAATTTACACGCTGTACTAAAAACGATGAAATTACCTTCTCTCGTAGAGACGTAATGCACAGCAATTCAGAAAGCGTCGATTGGCGCGAAACGTTAAATACGCAATTGAATCAATTACGCAATTGAATTAAGCAATACGTGAATCCAGCAGTAATGTGTAGCATTTAAACCAGAGTAGAGGAATCTTCTGGGACTGATGATGGTTACCACAATAAAATGACCAGGCATCAAAACGAGGAATTCTACGTGTGGTTGATTTTCGAGTTATACTATCGCGAACCTCAACTTATGAGAGTAAAGTTTAGTACCAGTTATTCGTGTCTAAATTCAAGTATCCTATTAGGGAAACAATTGAGCCTAATTTTTTTCCGTATTAGTTAAGGCTCGCGTTTGATGATGTAGAACTCGAGATCAACGGTACTGCTGCATTCATTGTTCTCTGTAGTTTTTGCAATGAGGCACACTATTGCCCAACTTCAATGCACGTTTAGTGGAAGAATTTGTTTTTATTAAGAACGTTATTGATTCTTTCATTACAATTTCTACATCCCTGGTACCCTGTGTTTGCAATTTTCTAGTAATCTTTTTTCCCAGTGTGCACTACACAAAAGTTTCTCGGCGTTATCAACAGAGCTTAAAGTTTCAACATGCTGAAGTAAACTGATACGAGTGTACCACTATTCTAATCTTTCCTCTCGTTGCCACCAGCATTTTAGGGACGCATTCAACTGATATCTGGTACTGCATGAAGTTTTGGCATTGTTAAATTTGATGTTATCATATTTTTGTAGACTTGAATGAACGATGCATAAAGTTGATAGTTCTTAAATTCACGTCAGAGAGCTTTATCACAGCATTTCAATATATATTGAGGTATTTTTACACGTTTCGTGGCATTGAGCATGCTCGCCTCAGTGAAACTCAACTGTTTCACAGCTGGTAAAATTTCCACGTACATTAAAGTATGATAATTGATCTTACATCTATGCTCAACATTTCTATGTTACTTGAAATTTGAATTGGACTTGCTTCAGTTGCTTGCTACGTGGTCTGTCAAGTATGATGTTGGGTTGTCCCAAGAATAACCATATTACTACCATATTATCTAGTGTAAGCAACTCCAGATTCTCTTCCAAGAGGAATAGTCATATGTTCAGTAGCCCTTACAACTTCAAACTTTGAGGAGACCAGGAAATCAAATAGTGGGAAAATTTGTGAAATAAACATCTAGAACCTTCTTTCCACCACGTACCACCTCATATCGCCTCCAGCGAAGTTTGTATCAAGCAAAAGCGTACTCGATTATTATTCACTTACAGCATTTTTTTTAGGTTGTGGAGAAACTTTCATCTGAGGTTGAAATACTTGTTTTTCTCCTTTCCAACTGAACTATGATACATAATTATGTATTGATTTAGAGGCAAAATTATCTCTCGTATATGGGGTTAATAATTATGAAATCACTTACTAAACACTTAGTAAGCTTAAAAAGCATATAAACTATTTTGCTACAAAGTATTTGAGCGTCGTGCATTTTTCTCGCCTAAACTTGTAAGTTTGTGAAGAAACTTTTTTTCTTTAATTTCGATCTCTTACAGTAGGGCGTGTTGTAATTTTCTTTACCATAATGATCATAATTCAGTACGAACGCCAATCTATTCTAGCACCGATATTTTTTCTCTGAAACAATCATTTGATTTCGTTTCTGTTGCTTTTCAAATCCGGGTCAAGTAATAATTTATAAATCACCTTTCAAGCAAAGATTTTCCAGGTAGCCCGTATTTTCTCGTCGTAACCCTATTTATAGTCTTCATTCATCTTTTTCAAGTGGAACTCATTCAATTGTTGATTTTGCGTATGTGAAACTCATTTAATTATGTTGATGATTTCGTGTAAGCTGAACTCATCTAATTACGCTGATGATTTTACGCAAGTTGGTTCTGAGAGCAACTCCGCTGTGCTCCAAAATAACATTAATCGAAGTGCATCCTAACTCATCGGTGACCGAATTAAATGTTTCAAATTGTTAAGGGCTGAAAAAAAAGGGGGAGAAGGATGGGAACCCAGTACTGATGTGTGTTCATTAAATTCCCCTATTTTAATTCTAATTCATGAATCTCTGCCTCAGATATTTAAAAATCTACTAGGCTGAGTTGAAATATTTGAAGATAGCTCATGCACAAAATGGCTCCTGGCATTTCAGTCGCAAAGCTCATAACGCGTTGAAAGTCTCAGCTTTCACCAAAAAAATCAAATAAAGTTTGCACATCTGAGTACAGCATCAACGCTATAGGATACAATAAAAATTGCGAGTGAAATCATAATTTAATGACGAAAGAACACGAACAATGGGAAATAATTAAGGTTAGGTAAGATGACATTAAAAATATGACTAGTAGGTCACTACAGTGAAAACAAATTAATAAAAACTTGACCTAATAAGTTAACAGCATGTATTTTATGTAGTCTTTATGACTACGACTACACCGACGAATTGCGTTTTAACAAGTTACTTTGATGAGAGAAAGTACAAAATAATCATTTTTTAAGAAAAGTAGTTCATTTTTTACATTAGAAAGACAGCACACGTTCCATCTACTGAAAAAGCACGGAATCAGTGTTCAGGCAACAAAAAATGTCGTAGTTCAAGTAGCAAATTACGCTGGTAACGCAACCCTTCTGACCACTGAGGGTCTGATGAAAAATGTAAGCTCTTCAAAACGAACGGGAGAAGTGGTGAGTAGATTATTTGTAGAACAAACGAGACCCAAATCCAACAAATTACTCATGGCAATTTTCCATACCATACCAAGGACAATAACTCGAGAACTCAATTAAAACAACAGCACAGTTGACGCATAATGACGCATAAAAATAAAAATAAAATTGAAATAAAATTTGTAGTTCACGCGCTTTAATTTCATTTCGAAACAAAAACGTCGCACAGAGAAATGAGGTGCATTTTTATCTGTAACTATCCTGATACATGACGAGTAAGCTGTTTTCAAAATTTATAAACTAACCTACTTTTGGAATCAGCATTATAAAATTAAGAAAATAGGCATCTCTTTTGTACAACAAACTCTGAAAACGCTTTCCCTCTGTGCATGGATCTCTCTCCTATTTCTGAGGTGAGATGAAGTACAACGAGCAGGAATAAGTGGAATTACGCAGACTGATAAATTCATAATACGTAACCGTTATGCGAATACGTAAATGCTTCTGCTATACATTCTGCCAAACACTTTATATCGAGTGCAACACTCATATATCGGTCTACCATGAACACATTACGCTGTAACACGTCGCATGTTAATTGGAAAAGAGACGAACACATTTAGCTCTGCAAGCTGAAATTCAGGACCGTAATCAAAAGAGCACTCGCACGAGAGAAAGAGAAGAGAGAACTGCACATGTCGTTAGCTGCCTCGAGCGTATTTTAATTAAAGCCATGTTACCAAAGCATGTCATCTTTTCCAAAATTTAATTTAATTGGGCTGAATCACTAGTAAATTCATAGCTTCATAAGGCAACAAGTGACAATACTAATACATATTCTACAAGAATAAGCGGCAGCTTCTAATAAAAGATTCCTAAAATTTGAAATGAGATGAAACCCTTGTTTTTGCACTGCAAACCGACTTTTACCCGCTGGTTATCTTTGGTCTTAGCAAAACAGGAAACATACATGTATTACACAACGAAAATAATAAAAATGAAAGACTTTTGGCTTCAAAGCCCCCAAACGCTAGTTGGTTTCTTTGAGTTGGTTTCTTTAGCAGATGTTTGAAATTTACCTCGCTTTAAAATAGCGTCACCAGAACAGTTGGTAGCAAATCGAACATGAAGCAAAACCAGCGACATAGTGATACTAAGTCGACATAGTAATGCTAAGCGTAATGAATTATCGGTCGAGCGATAGTAACTATCGCAATTGTTCAGCCATACTGAGACCATTCTTTAAGTGTTGATATAATGCCTGTTTCTATGCTTCAGGTAATGCACGATATTGACTATGATTAAGTATGTTAATAAGGTCAAACACCAACAATGATATAAAATAGCCTTGTATAAAAAACATACATTACATTGCCCCTCATGACTACGTCAATTATTAGTTTATTCAATAAATCATAAGGTTTAAAGCAATCACACGTAATTAAAAAAAATTAACGCCAAATTGTTAAGACAAAACGCAAAAAATAAATAACCAACATAATCAATGCTTGAAGTACAACCAAGCGACTGCGTGTGAGTGTGAAAAGAAAATACGTCACCGATGCTACAAAGCCGCTCTCATATCCTGAATAACCGTACTCAGTTATATATTTCTAAGGTAGCAAGCATCAGCTGGTCCAGCAAGGAAGCTATGAACCACAGAAACACTTGAATATAAAATTAATTGAACGCTTCGTTGAAGCCAAACTGAAAATCGCTATAGTTAAGCAAATTTTACTCATCAAAATTCAAGAGGTAATCGACAATTTATGTTTAACGAAAGATAGACGAGCTAGGTATCGAACAGAAGATAAATAATTCATTACACCATAAAATGGAGTAGTGCAACTTTGTCTGAATTCGAATTGTAAGTGAATGTATATTCAAAAACTAAATTAGAACAAATGTACGCGAGAGTAGCCTCTTCATATAAGCGGTCGAAGTCGCTTTGTGGGAGGGTTGTCGGATGTCACCAGCGCGTCACTGTGCACCCTCTTTCTTTGGCACGCGAAGTCTGAAAACGAGAAATGAATACTTCATTATTTACTCGTCCAATGCTGCTTAATTATGCACATCTCGCAGAAATGTCATCGAAGTAGATTTTTTGAAGTACATAACCCCACTTTACTAAAACTGAAATAAATCTCGATTTATCTTAGCCTACCTCGTTTCATCGCATTTTTATTATTACGTGGGAAGATGGGTAAGTATTATTTACCAAATCCTCAACGTAGTCGCAAGCCAACAATCAAAATAGAAAAGAAAAATTTCTCATTAACAATAATAGAGCAGTATCTTTATTTTTTCCCGTGATTCTGAGTAACAAACTTAGAATGGACATTTTATTAGACTAATTTGAGGCTTGAGATGAAAGTTAAACAGATGATGCCAATCTTTGAAGGAGCATGGAATGCGAACAAAAATTCAATACTTTCGGAATTTCGGAAGCCTAAACTGATCCCTGCTGCTAATTTTAACTCAGAAGTCAAAACAAAATGTCGAACATTAAGACTGGCTGCTTTAGGTTTATGCAGTACGCTGAAGGTACAAGCATGTTCTCTTATAAGTAAAATTATATACATACTTACTTGGTACACATTTCTGTTCAAGAAAACAGAGGTTAAAGGACTACCACTGAAATCCATAATAATTTGAATTCAAGCAGGATCGATCTCAATTCAATTTTGGCTATTTTGCTCAGTATAATGAAAGACCCAGCAGTATTCAACAAATCTTCAGGGAAAACGTAAGTTCGTCAACACGCGAACGGAAGGGAAATAGTAAGCAAGCAAATGTTTTGAAATGAAAACGTGACATGAATGAAATAAGCAGCTCTTGCTAATTTTTTCAATCATTCCAATGAATCTAACCGTCAATGACAAAAAAGAATGACACCAAAAGCTCTGCTCGCGCACTAGTGTGCTCCTGATATTTAATCACGATGTCGAGTTAGAATAAACATAGAAAATGTAAGCCGATAAGTACAAATTTAACATTCACTCCACTTCAGTAATTTACTACCTTCCTTATAATTGCTAACGATAATACAAGACCAAGCAAAGGCTTGAAAAAACTCACCAGTAATTTTGAGCTGCTTAGTATTCCTTTCCATGCTCGTATTCTTGGATTGGGCCGTTACAGGAATGTTTTCAGTCGGTACAGGATCGATACAAGCCGTTGAGGAACCGCCGCTGCTGCTGTTGTTGTCTTTGTCGTTCGTGACGACAGATATTGATTTCTGACCGCCTTCCTTGTTCTCAGTATCCCAACGGTTAACGGCTGGCAACGGTTTTCCAGTTGACAAGTCAGACGAGTTTCCTGCTGGCAATGCTTCTTGTGGTTTTACCTGTAACGAATCTAGTACATTACCAGTTAGTAATTCTGATTCGTGCAACTTTTCAGCGGATGATTGCGATTCAAATGACGTGTCTGTAGAATTAAATTCAATAGAACTATTACTAATTTCACATGATGACTCTGTTTCGTCATCATTCGATGTGTTGGTATCATTGACATATGTAGAATTTATATCTTCTTCATGCACAGGTGTTTCGTTCGGGAAATTGTTACGCAGAGCTAAGTATGACAAACGCATAGAGCGTGCAGAATTTGGAGCAAGGGCACAAAGCGTCTTTTCAAGAGCTTTCTTTTCGGTATTTTCATTCATGAGTCGCCACTCGTACCTGGGAATAATGGTTTCGTCTGTTTTATCAGTGGTGATTTTATCGGGTGACGAGACGCTGTTATCGCTCACGATTTGATTTGTAGGTTTCATCTTGACGGGGTCGAAGTTCCACTTCTTCTTGAACTCCGACACAGGGATCGTGAGAAGGTTTTCAGCGAATGCAAAGTTCCGCCGTCGCTCGATACGTCGATCGTTGTGGCCGAGTTCGAACAAAGCACGTCGGGCTGGCCTACGACGCATGCGCGACGTCATAAGACGGGACTGTGAAGTGACCAAACACGAACGTCTTGACAATGCTGACGTATGGTGACGTTCTTGTAGGGGACCCATGGTCGCAGATTCTTTACTGTTCGATGTCATTATATGAATGTCACTTAATGGTGTATATAATGAATTAATTCAGAAAACAGATGTTACTGCATTTGTCTAGAGCAAAAGTTCTAAATTAAGCTCTACTCAATTCACACAGGAGAGTTCAAATATAGAAGCTCTTGAACGCAATTGGGTTTAAATTGCTTTTCATTGGTAGTTAACCAAGGTCTGTAACTCACTTGAGGAGTCTAAATAAAAATTAGTGAACACGGTTCTTCTAAAGTTTCAAAGTCGACGGACCACTAAATAGTATTTATAAGTTAAGGTCAATTCAATTGGTAAGTGGCAACTGGGCTTGCTTGACCACTTCTATAGTAACGGACAAATTTGAACTCAGATGCAGAGTAACGGTCACTCTCGTTGAAGAGCAGGGATTTTAAATCGGTGGACCAAAGCCCAACACCAACCTTTCCAGGCAAGAGCTCCTCGAACACTGGTTGTGAAAACGCTCCTGAGGCCCTGACTCCTGTAGCCCAATGGCGAGACGTTTACCGAACGTACGCACGAACGTATGGTTTTATTGTCGTACACCGCCATATGGAGAAATAAGGTGCCCTATTATTCGATTTGGAAAAATCATTGAAAAATTATGAAAAGTTCACTTCTATAAATTTCAAAACAAAAGTGAATTAAGCTGTCTGAAACTCTAATTTTCTTAACACTTTTGTAATTAAAATCTTTGTGACATCTGATACTATAAGCTCCGCCCACAGATTTAAACTCTGCTTTTATATGAAGGAACTTTACTATAAAATAACATGCATTCTATTCAGGTGTATATTTAGCAAAGGAATAGGCTAAAAATTTATTACAAAAACAGAGTTATTTAATTAAGCATGGAAACTCAGAAATTAATTTGAGGACATATTCAACTTTATGGAAAGTAGTTTATCAAACTTTCGCATTTAACATTTCAAAATTTCTAGCGAATTTCGTGAACAGATCAATAAATGAATGTTTACTCGTCTCAACGTTTCCCTTGCTGTTAACGATTTTGTCAAAGAGTGGAGTAAATTCTTACGTGAGTGAATCATTTTACATGGAAGTATGCTGATAACCTCGGTCAATATTCGTTCTAAGTAAATATGTAACGATCGTGAACTGTTTCGCTTAACTTCATCCATTGAATAAATTATTAAGAACAATATTGCTCACTTGCTGGTAACGCTACTCGGGTTTCTTTTTTAAATTGCCTAACCTTTTCACGTTGAAGTTCACTGTGTATGAAAATGTTAAAAATTATCAATTCTGTGCTGAAAAAATTCGCACCTCTCATTAGTCAAAATCAGGTTGCTGTGAATAAATTTGGTCACATCTAGTAAATAACTTTAGAAATGTTGAAATACGGTAATACTATCTTCTCTTGCTATTAACATTCTATTTAATAACTTCAGATGAGCTTATAACGATTCCATCACAAAAAATTTAAAATAACCCATAATGTTTTTCTTCTTTAGTTTACGGTAGAAAATGATGAAAAGTGTACTGTCAGTGGTCATGCAAAATGAATATACAATACCCCACTATGTATGCATAATAACTTCGTCTTTCGATTGCATGAACGTTTCTACTCTCATCGACTTACGGACAGGCGTCTGTCGATCCAACGCTCGTAAAATTTCTGTATTCAAAAATACAAGTTTTGAATTAGGAAATTTAGCAATACTGACTAGTGCTCCGATCCACTATAGCGGATCGTGGTAACAACGCTGTGACTGGAGACGGGGAATCTTCATAAATACGTTATCGGATGAATTGCTTACTCTCGTAACCGGTATAGATAAATAGCTTCCCAATTATTTCACGGCCTTTTTCAAAGTAGATTGTAGCGTAGGGAGTAAAATATTATAGTGTAATTATATTTTCCACATTTTTTAGAAAAACTAGAATTGTATTTGAACAGTGAAGTCAATTTTCCAATTTTGCTACTTACAATCTAATCAAGCCTACCGTAGCTAACGAACAAAATTAATGCAGTCAACGTGTTAACAAATCTGCTAATAAAACCAAGACATATGTCTTTTACACGGACAAAAATATTGTAGAACACTTAAATGAAAATGCATGAACAACGTTGAAGTGCTTGGAGACTAAGAGTAAGGATTATAAGGTAAATAAATCATGTTATAATTTTTGGTTTAGGAATCCCCAGCCACTACTAAGGCGATCTCAAGAGAGCAATTAAATTATGAGCTTCCTCACGTTGAGGCCAACTTATACGTGTAGAAGACTTTGGAGTCTCGCACGGTCTTCTAAGTTTTGATTTCACCTGAGTTTGAAAAAAAAAATTCGAGTTACGTTCTGTATAACTCTGCAGCATTAACGACACCGAATTCTTTCGAAAAATTTGAATTTCACAACAGAATGGTGAGCAAAGTTTTATGGTGTTAATTTATTCATTTGTCTCCTGATGGATCTGCTATTTGGTCTCCGAAGAGAACAAAAGATCCCAAGAAATTTTATATCATTTTCAGATGTGGTAACACTTGTGCCATTTGCTGTCCGTGTGATCTCTGGCGTTACCAGTTTTCTACAAGTCGAGTTTTATGTTAAATAATATTCTTTGTGAAATCAAGTGCATGGCGTCCAAATTTAAATTATTTTTTTTTAAAGACACATCAATTGTAATTTATTTTACTATTGTAATCATTTATACTCCATTGCTGTATTTTAATTATTAGATCATTATTATCATCAATAATTTATTTACTCTTGAACTAAACGCGAACACTACACGAGAATAAATATGAACTTCTTATCGATGATTTCTACATTTTCTTGATCCAATTCTTCAACGCAAGTTTCGTACTACAGGTTCTAATTTTGCTCATATGGATTGAGTGAAAATATTTTTTTCATGCTAATTAAGAGCGTCGAAGAGTCAATTTCTAGCATGCCATCGTTTTTCGACGTATGAATATGATTGATTTTTCCTTTATTCAAGTCAAATTTACATTTTCTTTGTTCATATCTATGGTAATTTTCGAGGGGGCAGCATAAGGTCAATGCAGCTGCCGTTCTGCCGAAAAATGGTAATTAAAAAGAAAGGAAAGATCAACGTGACTGTCAAGTTTATCAACGTGACTGATAAAACTTGTTACTTCAGCAAAAATCTTTCTCGCACTCACAGTGATTGCGATATTCGAGTTTAAAAACGTCTGATCATAAAAAGTTGAAGAGTTTTATAAATTTTACAACAGCAGCCTTTGATATGAAGGGCTTGTATTGCAGGAATCCTTAACTTCCAGAATCTCCTGCAATTCGTTATTGGTTATCTAATATCTGGGAAAATGGGATCTATTTTCTTCGGCGAAAATAGTTACAAAAACCATCGATACAGTTTTTAATACCGTTTAAACCCGTGCTAACATTCTAAAAATATAATTCTTCAACAACAATTGCTAGTATAGTTTAAGTTATTGACGTACTTTATATTAATTAAAAAAATTTTACCCCATGATGATAACGAAGTCGTGAACTGCATAAATCTTTATCAAATGTCCAGTATGCGTGCGTAACTGAATAGGACAGATTAAATGAAGGAAAAATTCATTTCAGAAGTTCTCTCACATAGAATAAATTCAGAATGAATTATTAAATCAGTATGATTCATCAAACGATCGCCAAGTTTGTTGCAGCTGAATTAAGCTGTGCAATTAAGCTTCTCATAAATTTTTCTTCACGTGTACTTTTTATACATCCATGTCGCTCAATTTGACCATAATTACTCGATATTTATCGCTCGGTCCGAGCACCATATCACTAACGTAAGACCTTCCATCAAAGGGAATTCTCCACATCACCTTGACGAAGTCTACTCATGATTACATAAATATTGCCTACCCTTATAAAGTCCAATCCTTAAGAGGCCTTCCTTATAGCAGTTTGAAAGGAAAATTGTTATAGTCGCCTTAACTTGACAGGTTTTTCTGGGGATAACATTAATTTGTGCTACGCGCCCTAAAAAATAGGCGAGGTCGCTGGTGAGTTTCCCGCTACAACGGCCGGCGGAGTAGAGCAGCCCAACGAGGGTGCCGGTATCGTGACTCCGTTCCGCAACTCTCGGTTGGTTGCTTTTACCTCTGCCAGGCTTGAGTTCAACTCACAACGAAATGTGAAGAAAATTTCAGATGATTGAATCGGGTGCATAAGAAATGAGTAGATGTTACATGACATTAATTTGGTCTGGTTTATTTTCCATTCTAAGTGCATTTAAAGTGAGAAAATATTTCATGACTTGAATGTGGCGACATTCATTTGGCCGCCCTATTTCTTTGATCTTTCGCACTTGGTGATGATAGCAATAAAGAATCCAGGTAGTTATGATGAAGTAGGTATTAATTTTCGCTGAAGACGAACAACCCATTGCAATGGGATGTAAAGTTTAATTTTACTAAAATTCCCTATTTGGTGAGTGTTGAAAATTCCTAGTCCTGTTTTCATTAACTCAATACAAGTTGAGCAAAATTAACCTGTCACTTTTTGTGTTTGCTATGAGTTTGTTAGTTTTAAGATACTCAGTTTTATGTACATACTAAAAAAAAATCACAAATCATTTTTTTGTTTAGTTTGTATGTCAACGGTAAAAATGAATGGGAACGCTTTAGCGATTAGTGAAACTAGAACAATCTTGTAGCAAAGATCTGTTTCCGACGAATTCTTAGAATTTTGCCCGCAAATCACTTACTTCTAGAGTTCGTTTTATGCTAATATGTGTCACGCAAAGAACTGGAATTCGGCGTTGGGGAGCGAATGGTAGTGCACACAAGGTGATGGATGTTATCCATATTAGTACATGCAGTAAAAGATAATCTCGTTTTTGTTCTGAGTATCAGAACATTGCAGGTTTGTGGAAGGGTGATTCGGCGAAAATGACGCTCACGAAGTATACAAGACAGTCGGATACTGAGGAACTGTTACGAAGCTTACGAGGCAAAACCAATTATTTTTTAAGTGGCTGAGTTGAGGATCAGTTAAATACAAATTGAAATTACTTCCTTCTTTTTCGTGAAATCTAAAATGCGTACTTTCGCCAGTCATGATTTTCAACCGTCTTGAGTGATCGAATGACTAACTAACTTTGCTCTGTTTACTTCCAGCCATTAATTACTTCTGGTTGTGCAGAAGTAATTTCAGTAGAGAACGTTTATTCAATTTTGTGATGGTGTACTCATGCAAAGTTAGATTTCACGATGTGAAAATTAAATTCAATTATTATTGATTAAGTCCCAAATGAATTGATGACAATGAAAATTAAAACATCTAGTAAAATGATGATCTTTAAACCCATAATGGTAACGCTTTAAAAAAGCGTATTAAGCATCTAAGACACATTATTTGAGAAGATAAAAGTAGCTTTGAATATGAGTTGTTCATTTACGGGATAATCAGATGAAAAATCTGTGACTTGGTTTTCATGCCTCTAAATTTTTTTGTTCGTTGTATTGAGAGTGGAAAAATAGTGAGGAGATGAGCAGTATACTTCGGCAGAATTATTCCCTTTAAGTCAACGTCAATCTTCTATGCCTGGGAGAGTTGGCAATGTATACTTAAGTGTTTTTTATTTCTATATAAAATTTTTTACAGCACACACACACCTAGAAGTACAAATTCGTAGTTTATACCAGGATACATGAGGTTCAGATCTTGCATTACATTATTGTATTATTTAACCCTTATTAATTCATAATTACCATTATTAATTAATTTCTATAGGAAATCATTTGTATCAGCAATTCAAGCTTCGTCCTTTTAGTTCACGAAAAGTTTTTTTTTAACTGATGTTTCGTTGTTCCTTCAATTTCAACACTCGATTATTCCGATGAGTTGTTGATAAATAGAAAGAACTACTAGAGGAATTTCTAATTTAAAAGCACGTTTACAATTTTTTTACTCTCATGTATCATTATTATCATCAATAATTTATTTACTCATGAATTTACTCTTGATTTACTTTATTGATTTACTTCCATCATAGTATCATTTTACTATGATGGAAGTAAAGCTAGAGCACTTTCTACAGTTTGAAGAATATCTCTTATTCGAGTCTGGATTTCATCTAGTGACATAGTTACAGTGACAAGGCTTTCTTCAGAAACATCTGCATGGAAAATGATGACAAATAGAATATAGTCTTAAACCAAGGTCATTGCCTTTTCAAAGAGGAAGAAAACAGCACCAGTGCACTAGGGTCAGTTTAAGCACAGTCGTGGGTAACTCAAACACTGATTTGCTCAACACACCTCGTCGCTCATATACTCTTGCGATTCAATTAGAGCTATAATTTCATTGTTTAAGCAAAGTTATCATTGAAATTTTGAAAATTCTAAAATTTTGCCATTACTCAAACTGAAAATGTTTGTTGACCGCTGCAAAGAAAGTTGTCCTATAGCAACAGTTTGATATCGTTCACAAGTAGATCATTTCTGAATGATACCTTTCCATGGCTGCTTAATCAGCGGTGTACTTCATATCACTATATGCGAATTATACGGAACTAAGCACCTGCAAGGTGAGTTCTCTAGAATGTCTTCTAAGCTCCACCATACCCCTCGAAGGTTCAACCATGAAAAAATAAGAGCTGTGATAACCTGACCCGGGTGAGTTGCCTTATAAGGACACTCATGCCAACAGGGCTGGTGCGGCTGCTAGCAAGCATGTATGTATAATACACAGATTAAAAACGAGCTCATGCTTAAAAGCACTCAAAGCGACGCTTAACTAAGTGCTGTAATAGCAGGGAAAATATTTTGGTTTGGCCTTGCAACAGCGTGTTTTTGACTCGCAGGATTTTCGTTTTTGAGTCCAATGTTAATGAGTAATTTTGTAGACATTGGGCATCTGCATAAATGAATAGAGAAGTCTTGAATTAAAGTTTGACCGACTTTAATCACGTGTTTAAATAAAGGAACAGAGACTAACTTGTACAGAAAAACATTTCGCGTTCTCGCCTGTGTTATAATCTTACCTTGACAGCTTCATTTTTATGATTGAAATTTCCATCATAAGATAAAGTGTGGACAGATATGTCAGCTCCTCACCCTCACATTCTGACTGCCTCTTGAGAAAGAAACTTGAACGAATTTTCTTCAAACGCACCTAAGGTCTGACGATTTCTCCAATTTTGCTGCCTTGTTGTAACTTTCTGTCCTGAGTGATTCACCCATCTCTCCTGCAAAGAACTAATATATTTCGGCACTGAAGAAAAACTTTTGTCAGGCTCAGCGTCAGGCTCTGAGATTGTAGTAAGGAGATATACATACCTACATAGTTAAAAAAATTCGATTTATATATATACACACATGTTGCACTAACGATACTGATCTCAGCTCACTTGTCAACATAACAAAATGACCTACCAGTTACCATCAACTAGTATCTACTAAAAATCAATTATCTAACAATTTTTTATGAGGATGATGGAGGACATTTTTAAAAGTGTTCTATTTTACCGTCAAAGATAGTAAATAAAAATATAGTAACAACGAAGATAATGAGAGTTTTTCCTTTTTATTGGAGTACACTACAACTTTTCAAAGTTGTCAGAGAAATACCCGTCGTTTTCACACATGTCAATAAGGGTTTGTAGTTCACTTTTTTAAACGTCTTTACGCAGATTCTTCCTCCTGACTACATAGACTTCTGTTGTTTTTTCTGATGCTTTGCACTGTTCTACTCATTTGCAAAAATAAATGATATTAAAATGAAATATGTTTTAAAATTTTGTTACAAAATAGCATTCTGTATTTAAATAATGATTTAAGGATTGCTCAGATTCAGATTTCACCCTAGTTTCGTTTAGAATTTAAAAAAATTTAAAGTGCTGTTGTAGACCAAATTCACTCAAACAAAATTTTACATTAATTTTATTTGAAAGTCCAAGGGTTTCATTTAAGTCAGGCTGTCCCTTGTTCTAAATAGGTTGAGAAAAAAGGCCACAGAGGTGAAGTTAACCCAACATGATAGGTCAGGAATTTGTAGAACCTAACCATGAATGAAAATGGAGTATATTTTAAAATAAATACTTTTATTTGAGATTTTATTAATAACCGAAACAATCACTCATATTTTCGTTGTCTGTACTGCTGTTATTACTCATTTGAGAACATTCTGAACACCATTTTCATTAATACTTTAACTACCACAAGAATTTATTCGCAAAAGCGGCCCACGCCACCTAACGCTGTAATCCAATAGCCTGCCGATTTATGTGTGCTACCAAGACCGCCTAACCGTGGGAAGGTCGCTGCTCTGATGAATTACCGCTTAGCTCTCTCACTAATTGCAGGACTGGGAGGCCTAGAAGAACTGTTCATCTGCCGTGAACTTAATGTTGCTTGCGCCTGGGTGAGGCAGCCTAATCACGGGTGCACGATCGGAGTTGGTTTTAGTGACGTGATATGTGGTGGTTATCATGAATTGTGGTGGTAGCAGGTGCATGGTGATACAGGAAAATGGAACTTGGGGATTACATAGAAAGCTTGACGAAAGCATGTAGTGCTAGAGGTGGAAAACAGGTGTGAAATGGGTCTCTGATAGCTAAATCTTTCGTTGTGTATGCTGTGGGTTCGAGATAACGGTAGTTTAACTTCGATAAAACTTGTTCATGGAATTTTAACCACTCACAGGCAGTTACCATCTCGTTACCATGTGCTTTACGGCGAGGACTACCATGAATCTTATTAATAATAAGATGCTTTCGTATACTTGCTTAGTATACTCTTACTTTTAGCGTACACCCACCGGCACAGTAGCTTCTAACAAAATTTTTAATAAAAATAAATGTAAATTGAGTCGAAACTATGAGCATAAATTTCAAGGACTTAGCAACAAACGGGTTATTATTCAGTGATACTTGAAGTATAAAGAATTCTCTCTGAGGAAAGATTCATGAGGTAAGTTTAAATTCTTAACATAAACCAAAGGCATAGCACCAATTTTTCATTCATAGCGTTGACTTGAAATAGTCTAAACATCGGTTTGGAAATTAGATCTGATCAATTTTTCATTCCATATGTTTAACGTTTCTTTGAAACTGTTACAAATCCGGTTATTTAATTCTTGAACAGGTGGAGAATGGCTAAAAACATTAATTGAAGGTGAAGTAATGTTTGGCGTCGGGAAATACTTGGGGAAGCTAACGTAATGTAACATTTTTGTAATTAAAAAGCTTTGCTGTATCTTTAAGCTACCTGCATACAAGATACTGAACGCTTGAGTTGACTTTGGATTGGAGAGAATGGCACAATGCATAAATATTTCAGTTAAAGCAGACGCGGTTGGACAGGGTGGCGCATAAGTAACGCACCCTTTTGAAGGTAAATTTTAAAGATTTATTACCGCAATATACACTGGGTATCTGTAGACAGGATTAGTCATGTAAATAAACTTCCTCTATCGTTTGCAATTAACCCTATCGTTATACCTTTCACAGTTTGTTTATTATTAATTTTTTGAAAGGGTGCACGTTAATTTTGCGCCACCCTGTATTTGTGTTTTTATGGCATACTAGTGTACACAACCCGGTCAAAAATGACGGGATTCGATATTTTCTTCAGATAAAACTTGCATATGTGGATGACAAACAAATATATCCATCCTAATGTAGAACCCACGATTAAACTATTCTTGTACCTGTGCACTGGTGAAACTCGTTTCACAGAGACGGTCAATCAGCATCCTATAAGATCGTGAAAGTGAGACGGACAGACCTTTTAATGTGTTCAATGAGATTTCCATTGTAATGACATACGAGAAATTACGCGCAAAAAATATAAATTTCGTTATTTATACATGTAAGGAGACAGGTTGCGATTTATCATACAGTTTTAGTGATAACGCGTTCATTCGATATCGTAATCTGCAAGGTTGACTATTACGGGCAGTCGTCTTTAAAGTTGAACATTGAAAACTTCAATAAGAAGACAGCTTTAGTTCGTTTCAAACTTTGATGGGAACTGTTGTTTCGCATGACTTTCTAAACCTCGAAAATATGGTAGAAAATGAAAAAGAAGAAATGGTGATGAGGAAAGCAAGTTAGACTATTAAGGAAAAGAAATAATGATGGCTAGGGAAAGAAGAAACGGTGCCAAGGATATGAAGAAACGGCAACGAATAAAAAAGAAACACTGACAAGCAATTGGAGAAACAGTGACGAATAAAAGCTGATGAGGTTACAAAGAAAAAGATTTTGCGAGGAAAAGTAAAAAGTAAAAACAGTGACAGAGAAGGGAAGAAACTATTACTCGGGAAAAGGTGACAAGAAAAAAAACATTCAATTCCTCTCTCAGGATGAGAGAGAGAAAAAGGCAAGCTTATAACATGAACTCAGAGAGGTAAAATCAGAGTACAAGTTTGAATAAGGCTGTAGGCTTGGCACTCATGAGCCACAATTGGCAGAGAATGCGCAGAAATTCGTCCAATTTAGGCCCATTTCTAGCCCCGCGTCTGAGCACCGAGCGCGTCGACTACGTGTCCCGAGCTCCACAGGATCCGTTCATGTGATGCACAATTAATTTCCTGCTGAGAATTCACGATAAATTAGGCTATCCAATCCCAGATGTGCACGTCGATGTCTGCGAGAAGACATTTAAATTCAACTTGGAGTGGAATATTAAACAATTATGCAAGGATGCCTAATGAATTGTGCTTAGTTTCTCTTGAATATTCAGGATAAAGTACAGTTTTCACCAGACAGACTCAGAACGAAATATCCGGGAATCAAGGTAGCTTTTTGCATCACCTGTGACTATTTTACCACTGGTGTCACCTCGCCCTACCATTTAGCACCATACTCTCGTACACATGCAGACTCGGTACCGATTCTAGTACACACCCTTGTTATCATTCATTTGTATACACGCTTGATGCTTCTTTTTAATGCCCAGATTGTTGCATGGAGACTTCGTCTAAATATTTTGATGTTTCGCAATAAATTCACAAAAAAAATTACACCTAGATATATTGACATAGAATTCACACAGGGTATCTTCCGAGATTTACTATGTAATTTACACTTAAATGTGGTACTATAATGAGAACGCTAAAGCAAATTTTTTTCAATCATTTACTTCTCATCAAGAAAACCATTCTTAAACATCTCTTCTCTGATTAATGATGTGTTGTTAATACGTATTATTTAAACTTTTCTTCTTCCTGTTGCAACAAACCAACACATCCCTGGTTGTCCAGAGATATATGCTCAGGAAACTAATGGAATAAATTTTCAAGTTACATCTATGTTGTACTGAAACTTCACACATTTGCATCAGTTTTACCTAAATTCACGACTTTAATTCTCCTTAACTCAGAGCATAAACTTCCTCGCTTGTATCTCGTGAGTCGCTCGGCCGAGCGCGCACCTTATCTTAACATTAATTTAAGAGAGGATCCATTTTTTGGCGGCTTTTCAAATTTTCTCTCAGATATGGCCGTTTATGGATGGTTTATCGCCGCATCAGGCCGACTGCGCTGCTCTGGGTTGTCACGCGCCGGGCACCGCTTAAAAAAATCTGATCGGTCGAGATTAATACAGCCTTGCCTCTAGTCTGCTCTCAGTATGGGTTTAGTAACTCAGACCTAGGAATTTTTACGTAACAGTTAGCTTGTGATACAGTCGTAACAAGTTCAGTGAGATACTTCGTATGTAAATTGGAAGGTCCTGCATTTAGTATAATAACCAGGATTACCCGAGCTGAATTATAAATTATACGTCTGCATTTCACGATTGAAGTAAATTATCCCTAAAGTCTGGTTGCGAAAGAATTATGGCCGGTAAGAAACATTTCTTCTTCTACGCAAGATATTTTTCGGTGACAGCGCGGGAAACAGAGCGCCGGGAAGTTTCAAAAGGATGAGAGGTAAACCTTTTGCAATAGCTGAAAATGGCGTTCCGGGACAATGGGCATTTCCGCAAATGTCTAACTTTTTACTCAATGTATTAAAAACATTGAAGCCTAATGATGATTATCTTGTATATTGAACCAAGTTCACATTTTAAAATAACAACCGGTTTTAAACGATTTTGCAATCAGCCCTCCCTTTAAAACTAAACTAATATTGATACTCAACATTTGTATTTTTTATCAGTGAGCGTTTCTTTAATGTGTTTTTGCTTTTCTTGTCCCTAGATTGATATATTCTGACTTACATTTGACGTTTGAGTAGTTTTTCTCTATTCGTTTTCTAGTTGATAATGACCCAGGAGGCCGAAATGTTACAAATATTTTGACTCACCTGCTTTATTAAATGAGGTAATGATCTGATTAAAGACGTGGTTTTTTGCACTTATATTTGTAATTCAAACCAAGTTACTATGTATAACATTTAGTAGAAAATTTCAATTCTGTGTGTTGTTTTCCACTTCTCCACTCAAATCTAAAGCGTTTTAGGTTAAACTTACACGATGACTTTAGAACTTTACGCACTCGTGAGTTTTGAGATTAATGTGAAATTTAAATGACAGTTTTAGAGGTTTTGTACTAGAGAGATTGCCCTTGGAGGAAGAAAATGAGCAGAAAGCCTTGAATGCTGTAAGTGCGCCTTAAAAATTAATTGCCAGACCTCACACAATGAACGGAAACTCACAGACGCAGGAGACAACAAATTTTGTTCATTGAAGGATGAATAATAAATAAATTTTAAACTCGACCGCTGAAAAATGAAGGGAATTTTTTAATCAAACGGAACTCAAAACTGTTTTATTTTAACACGTATGAATAAAACACAAAATAACATTTTTAGGTTCGCATTCAGTTCAAAATGATCGATACAGAACATGTCTGATAAACTTTTAAACACAACTTAGGATGACCACATTTTCTCATTGATATGCTTCAAAAACGTTGTACATTTTATTTTTATACTGAATTGTCAGAAAAAGTAGCAATTTTGGAGAATTGCAGGGGCTCAGTCGACGGCAGCACTACTTCATCTCAAGAAATGAAGCCCGTACTGTGAGTCATGGCATCAAGTGCAGCAGGACTGGACTCGTGGAATACAGCTGGTGTGGAGCAACAATTTTTTTTAACAAAGAGCCTCATTCATCCAATGTATATTTAAAATTCAGATATTATTACCAATCATTATTATGAAGTAGTGTTTTGAAGGTCCTGTTCACAAAAGAAAAGTAATTCCTGTACGACAGACCAATGTTTCTCACAGTTTTTCCAGCAGTCGAAAATTGCTTTGAGACTGCTTCCAACCAGTTGATTTTCACAGGGAGGAGGATCTAACAGTCTTGGATTAATGAAAAATGGGTCTAAATTTTAGGTTCCAACTGTCCGCGTAAAACTTGCATAAAACTTCAGCCGAGGACTGTCCCGCCCCGAAACAAAGGCCGGAAGCAAGCATCCTCTGGCGCACAATGGCGCCGGTCGCGGATGGCGCGCCCGTAAAGCGACCGAAATACGGTGAAACCCGCTGCTGTGCTCTACAATGCGGATTATTTTTTAAATGCCGGGATTTAATGACTCAATCCTTCCTGTGCGACGACAGATTTAGTGTGCTGCCCAACAGGATGGAAGAAATGCTTTGAAAGCTGGTGAAATCCATACGTTAGAGCATTGAATTCCTAAAAGAGCGCTGAGTAATTTTTTCTGCCAAGCCGAACAATGTAATGGCGGAATTTAAAGTAGCAAATACAACTCGTAAGCCTTTCGGTTTAGAGTGTAATAGTTTAGCATAATACTTCATAAAATGAAGCCCCGGACTTTCTTCGAAAAGAATTTCAGTGGGATTTAATCGAGCTAGTAAAAAACGAATCAAATTGCCTACGCAGTCTAACACAAACGTACGTTGCATTCATATTTTGCTGTGAGAAATTCTTTTTTTTATCTACTTTTTAGTTGTAACGTCTTCTTTTATTGACACGCAAGATATAAAAAAAACTTCGATGCATTGCAACTTTGTTATGAAGCCATACAGCTCTTTGACATTCTTCGATGATGTATTGTCAAAAGATAAGTGAGCGACCATCAAACAACAAGTTTTAGACAAGGTTTCGATCCGAGTTAAAGCCAAGGCTCAGTTGAGAAACAAAGAGCGAAAAGTAATTTCGAAAATCTAAATTGGAAATAAACGCCATTCTAATGGAAAAAAGAAGTACGAGTTTTTTTGTTCAGTAGAGTTATAAAATATTAGAGAACTTATTTCACATTGAAATTTTCAATAACACCCACCTTAGTGTTCGTTAAGTGCATATCTGATAGGGTGCCACCCAAGAAATGTATGGTAGTTGCATTGTTTATAGTTTTCAGTGTGAGGAATACGTATTATTTATTAAAGTTATCATAAGCACTCACCCCAATCTTTGAAGAGTGCATGATCTGATAGGGTACCACTTAGGAAATGTAGTTGCATTGTTTCGTACTTACAACATGTTAATTAAAGCAACTGTTGGAGCCTGCATCAACAGGTGCTTTGCTGGCCTGTACGCGTGGCCCTGGCGAAGAGGGGAATTTCGATAGGTGTGGAGAGTAGGGAGGAAAGGCGGACAGTTTAAAAAATATGTGCAAATTGCCTGCAGGTTGGTGTATTAATTATTGTTGTTGAGGATAAGTTATTGTTCAAAATTGCAACCTATTCCGAGGCTTTGTGCGAAACGTGATTTGTTACGACGCAACCTTGGTGATGTGAGTTTTCTTCTCCCCAACGAGTTACACTTCTGAATGATTTAATCTTAAATATATAAAATCCTAAGGACAAATCGGTTTAATTTACATCTCAAAATTTAAGCAGGTCGAAATAACTACACGGGGAACATATTCTCCCTGAATCTTTTTAAGACTGGTCGAAGCAAAAATTTCGAACATAAGTAATGAAAATTGAAGTAGCCGTTTTTGCGTGACACTAGAGAAATTTCTCTGTCTTCTGATTTGAAGATATCTTCAGTGAACTTATATTTTTTATGCCTGTTCATATCTAACCTGATCAAAGAATGAAACATATTTAATTGAATGATAAGAGGTAATACGATAATCATTTCCTTCTCTTGGTAGCACTAATTTTCAACTACGGTAAGCTATACTTGCGTTTTGCCAGAGGGCTGGCCAGTTTGGCACGGATACGTGGCACAGGAACAGGAACTGTAGTGTATACAGCACCCGGCTACGCCCTCACACAATCCGTGGTCGTGTAAACAATAAAGCTCCGGCGGACATCCCGGCTCTGGTTCTCACGAGCAGAGGAAGGTGTGGGCGCACGAGCTTTTCGTGTGCCTTAGTTTGAGTTTCTGAAGTACGGAAATGAGTGCATTACTAATGCAACACCATTAGTGAAGGCGTGAGGTGTTCGTGAGTGGTAAGATTGATGAGAAATTGAATGAATGAGAATGAGTTTACTTCAATTCTAACTGAATGTAGGTCTCGACCCCAGCAGTTCAGTTAAAGTAACCAGTATGTAAGTGGTATAACATCAGCACAAAGATTCTATTGTCGATTCTCACAAGCGGAACTCTGACAATGACTGCTTTAAATGCTCGATGAAAAAGAGAAATCGCTTTATTTACGAGCTGTTGAAAGAATTGATTGAGCGGAAGTTTAATGAAATGATAAAAATGATTAACTGACTAACACCTAGATTGCTTCGAAGTGATGTTTGAACAATGCCAAGATAAAAATATCATTCAGGATTGAGAACAAACATAAATTATAAAAGAGCCAAGTGGTGTGTGCACCTGTTCCATTTCTTCCTTTGAGGAGTTCATGCGGGCTCGGCATACTTTAGGAATGAGAAACATTACGGAAAAGCGCGAACCACAATTGAATGTTCCACAATGCAATTTCTATTTTCATGTTCATTGACTTATGAAATGCGCACTGAAAAAATGCAGTTTGATAGGATATTTAGCTGTAAAATGTCGATAAAAATTAGAAAATAAATACTTAATTTTTTTGTGGTAAATGGACGAATATATTCTGAATAATTCAAAACCAAAATGAAACTGGGGGAACGCTTTATAACTTACACAGATTAAAAAAACCAAGGGCCCAACCGAAATCGTAAGTGAGTAACTTCTGCACGTGACATTGATTTGTTAGTAGAATCCCGCTCTCTAAAAATGAAATATATGCTCTTTTAATTGGGTCGGTTACGGAGGACGATTCTCACGAAGCAACATTCCCGCTGCTGGTAACGAGAGGAAACAAAATGAGAGGCCAGGGTCACTGAGATTAAAGGGGCTCTGAACAAATGGAAACATTATAATTAAGTACGCTCTCAAGTAACAATGCATGTAGCAGCAAAGTAAGTTTGGGAAAAAATTTATTTGAAAATTACAAAGGAATCAAATCCTTTAAAATTGTTCAAATTAGTCACTTAAATTGTTTAAAGAATCTTCTGTCATACGAATATATGTTTAGTGAAGTGGAGATACAAAATAAATATTTTATTTTGGTTTTGTTTTTGGAAACGTCTTTAAGCTTATATTTGGCGATTTCATATGAGACAAAATGAGGGATATAAGTAAAGAAAAATTTTGTGGACAGTAGCACTATCTTCACGTACATTCACCGCGAGAACAACTAAAGTTTGGTGTCACTCGTATCGTACCACTTGAACAACAACATGATCTGTGATGTGTGATTTACGTTCACAATTTGTTGCACTCTTCGTTCAGGAGAAGAACGTTCGTTCAATAGAAATAAAACATAGGGGTGTCTGAAACAACTTTTTATGCGATCTGTTTAGAGTTTTCTGAGCAGAACTGATCTCGGTTGTGGCGAGTAATGACAGAGAATTATCGCTCGAAGAGATTTGTGGAGTGTCTACCACTAGCAACAGCGATGAAGTTGTCTTGTACACTTTACAACAATAACTGTAATTACAGCTGTAAAATATACGGAAGCTAAAGAGCGAAAATCATTCTTGTATTTCTCTTTTGCTACGAAGTCAGATGTGAGGAACCAAAAATGAAACCTGAGACTTTATTGTTTACTTTGTTACGAAAGGTGATGAAGTTTCTTGAAATTACACGCACGTGCGTTTACGCCATTTATTTATGTTGAACACGCCATGACTTAAGCCGAAATTACAGAAAGTATGATGTACATAGAAAAATACATAGCAAGTACTGATTCTAACAAACCAGTGGAAGAATTACGTCGAGATTCTAACAAAAATTTTGATTGAACGATTCACCAATACACTTAAGCGATAATGTGCATTTTTCGTTCGAATAATACGAAGTGAATAATGACCGTCGGTTAAAAAAAATTGCAGTGATAAATCTTGTGAATAGAAATGCGTACTATACAAACTGAATCTAATAAATTAAAAACCGAGTATTTATTAAAAATAAAGTAAAATGTCGAAATGAAATAGCAAATTTAATCAACAAAAATCAAACAACGATCGGAAATTTCAAATTAATGAAAAATGAGTGAGATAAAAAAAGCATCACGCTAAATAGCGTTTTTGAAGGCCAGGACGTGAAGCAAGAACTGAGGGGGAGAGTGCGTGGGGATTGTGGGGCGATTATTTTTCCCCTAAAATGTTGTGGCTATTCACGGTGTGGTTCCTGCGCGCGTTACGGGCGGTGCTTACGTAGAATGGTCAATTATGGGTGTGTTGTGATGTGGAATGAGGTGTTAAGTAGCTTCTTACCAGCTTCAGAGTGTTGTTTTGGTCTTATGAATTAGAACCATGAGGCATACAGTGCGTGTAAAATTTTTTTTCTCCAAAGAACCACTTTAGTGAACTTTGTAACACGTTAGCATTGTGCATTATAACGCTCTTCCTCACACTCATTCTGCTCAGTGGTGTGGAATTTATGTGACTTCTAGGGTAATATATTTAAAATAAAATACACTTTGCGTTTGTATGAAGTGTAGATTTTTTACATAATACATTTATGATTACTGCAAGATCAATGATGTTAGTTGCCTGTTTTTCTTGCCAGTCCTCTTTACAATCGGGTATACAGTATATCTGAATAAGTCAATGGATAGCTTGAAACGGAAATTTATTTAAAACTTTAAAACAGGCACACACCTCTCACGAATCTGTTGTCCACTGCATGGTAGCAGTTGTATACAGCTCGCGTTCTGAGGTCTGGCGGTGCAAACCACGCGTATATCTTGCTGGAGGCAGACCGCACTGCTCTGCGCACTGTTTGCTTAACTACCTAAATGACAAGGTGAGAATTCTGCACTGCTGCTTGAATGAAAAGTGCTATTGCTAATTCGTTCTTAACTCTTTAACGTCAGTGTTTTTTGGTACTCATGTTACCGTTATCACAACCTCAGTCATTCGACTGGCTCTGGCATCAGGTTGTCACCGACAGCAAAGTAAGAGAGGACCTGCCACTCGGCAGTGAACTTCAACGAAAAGATTAAAGAAGAAATTTAACATGAAATACAACAATATATGTTCAGGCGATTTTCCCCAAAGGACCTTATGGTTCTTTGGGGTATTAAAGAGTTGATATAGTAGTTTAAGAAATCAAAATAAGTTTTTAAACTTACATCATTTCGAGTACTGTTGCAGTCTTCTGCACGACGACAGTGCCCCTAGAGGCTTGGTATTATTTTGACAGCATGTTGTCTCTCAAGAGAATTACAGTAACTGTGAATTCAGCCTCTAAATGATCACAGGAAAGCACCATTTCTCCCTCAAATTCCCACTTTGTATCAATTCACTTCTCAATGTCGCAGTCACTATCGTACACAAAAAAATGATGCAAAACACTTTACACCAGAATATTTGAAATTAAAGTCTATCACTTTTGTCGTCAGGCTGCATGAGATTCGATTTTTTTCGCTAAATGGCCCATAAGCTGAATAGGTCATGTGATTTGTTGAAGAATAAAATAATACCTGAATCATTCAACGGAAGTTTGCAGGTTTTTTATAGGACGCAAACTTACCAGTCGTCTTACTTATCAACATAAATTTGGAAAAGAACTTTGAAGCCTGCTCAGTATAATCGCAAAAGCTTGCGTTACGATTTTGCGAACTGCGAAATGTTGAATACTTGAGTGAGAAGGCTTCGCTACTGTGGGTGTTGGGGAAGTGGGACACGAGCACAGAGAAGGAAGCTGTCGCGAGGCGTGCGAGGGGAAGCGCACCTGGCATTCCCCAAAATAGCCCCAGCCTGCGCAGTCGCTCGGCACCCTTGCTGCCTCCCCTGCCCCTGCGTCGCCTCCCCAACTAATGGGTGCTGCCTCCCTTGCCCCTGCGTTGCCTCCCCAACTGATGGGTGCTGCCTCCCCTGCCCCTGCGTCGCCTCCCCAGGAGATGGGTGCTGCCTCCCCTGCCCCTG
>JACJUY010001441.1:70418-86753 GCA_014220935.1 Platorchestia sp. MABIK | reverse complement strand
TGCTGCCTCCACCTGCCCCTGCGTCGCCTCCCCAGTAGATGGGTGCTGCCTCCCCTGCCCCTGCGTTGCCTCCCCAGTAGATGGGTGCTGCCTCCCCTGCCCCTGCGTCGCTCCCCAGTAGATGGGGCGTTCGTGGGGCTTTGGTCTCAGGGTGTTCGGACAAACGCCTTCAGTTGGATTGTCAGGCTAACCTGTTTTCTGTCACATTAAGATTGTTTTGGTAACCTGTTTTCTGACCAACATTAGCAAGTTTGTGGTTTTTAGATAAAATGCATCCATGAAGTCTACTCGCTGCTGGATTTTATGATTAATTTCATTTGAAAAATAGTAAAAGCACAAGTTTTCATGCTTTCAAAATAAAAGGTAACCATGAATTTGATTGGGCACTAATATTTTGAGACAGTGTATCGCAGTGAAACCTGCGCAGGGCTAATTTTTATTTTATGGAAATATTTTCGTTGTAAAGTAACTAAAAACAGGAAGGCCCCTGCCATTTTTACTGATTATTTTGACTCCCATTTAATAAAGTAGGGTATGGTTACCGTCGAATGATCAAAGAATGATCTAAGCAATTTGATGAAGGTGAAATTAAAGTCGCCAGATCACTAAAACTCAGAAGAAAAAGAAATATAAGAAACAATAATGGGACCAATGAGACTGAGGAGGATATATGTTACGCAATAAGAACAAAAACTACTCTCATTAATATTTTGTTTAATCAGTTCAGCATCGATAAGTAACAAACAACACTGTCAAAAATTGCATTTTAAGTAAATATTGTAAATAGAGTAATGTTTTTATGCTCAATTTCATGCAAAAATTCCTAAAATGATGACTACAAATCCAGGGCTAGAAGCTTCCTGCTGCTAATACTTGCAGGGGATACGACGTCTTCTAATCCGTAATTAGTAGGCGTTAGGTGCGGGATCGAGCGATGCTACTCGTGCAATAAAGTACGAGTTTTGAATGCTCATGCAATGTGTGGGTTGTCTACCAAGACACCAATAAGTCACCTAAAAATGTAAAAAAGTGAAGATAAATAAACAGCAAGACTCTTTTTTTCTTATGCGCAACATGTCTCACGAGCAAGACTCGTGAGATAAGGAGAACTGAAATCTAAAGACATACTTCCGAGGCCGCAAAGAAATAAAGAAATCATGAACTGAATACTGCAGCGATGCAAATGTCAAGTACACCGACAATAGCAAGAGTATGTGACACGAGAGGACAATGGTGCTTGAAGCGAGTCGCAGGGTTGTGTGTCGCCCTACTTCATGTACCTCCACCCTTTTCTTAATCAAAATAGACGTTGTGTCCATTTGTCTTCTAGTCTGTCGGTCTGTCAGCCGTGTGTCTGCACGCCCTGTCCATACCAACATCCATAAAAGCCTTCAGTTGTCTGCCGATATTTATGTTAGAACAACGTCTATAATACTGTTTTTAACTGAACATCCTTCCGGTATGCATTGCAGTAATAACGATAGTACGCAGCGCCAATACGTTTCCTAAAAATGATCAACCAGTCTTGCTGTATATGAGTCAGAGAAAATTCGAATTTGTTTCAATTCACAAAAGTATTTTTTTCCTTTATTTTACTGATAGGAATTGGTTTCAGTTTTACCTGGCGTAACTCATGCGATGCGTGCGGGTGAGAGATTTTTATGCAAATTCGAAAACTACCCAATCAAAATTTCTAATCTTTTGTTATACATAAAATGTCAGTCTCTAGTAACATGCATACTTTTACGCTTATGCGTCCCAGTTTTGGAGAACAGTTTACGTTTAGAAAACATGGCTTTTTACAATTACGTGAAGAAAGAAGAATTTTAGTGATCCGATGTGAAATGGAACTATTTGAACGGAGTACAAAAGAGAAATGACTAGTTTTCTGGCAGGTATTAAGTTTGTGAAGTCGCTATTTAAGAAATTTTTAAAGAGCAGAATTAATAAAGAATTAAGTTCACATTAAGACAAGGGTCGATCGATTCTAGTGAAACCAGTATATGACTTGTGGAAACTTTCAAAACTTCCTCAGAAATATTTTGAGGAACTTAAAATACCCGCGTGACACAGCTGCAAATAGTGTGCGACAACGAAATTTTTTTTTACGTTTCTGGAATCTCAAATTTCATCACAGATATAATACTTTGTTTCTTGATTAGCAACGGTTGGTAGATGATGAAATTCATTCCCACATGTAGAAGTAAGATTTGTCACGATATAGGTTTTCCTAGATGCGTAAAACATATTTTCGATTTGCCCTAAAAATGATTACCTCAGTTTTGCAAATTTTGAAATTGTGGACGACCAAAACATTATGACAAATTCAGATTATTTTAGTAGTTTTACCGATATTTTTCTGCAATCATCGCCTTTGTGACGCATGAAATACTTTCGCAAAGTTTGTTTCTTTTTACAGGGTTCGTATATTAGCGACTCGAATTTCAATGCGTACAGTAGATTATAAATTTCTTGCCATGAGTAACCCTCCACTGCAAGCAGCTGATAAGACTATAGATTCTCAGCCAGGTGACTACATTTCACTGCTAGCATCTATGACGCCGCGAGGGCGAGCATTTTATATGCTGAGTGTATGTGTGCCATCGAACGTATTTATAACTTCTTAAAAACGCCAAAACCGCGAACGGAAAGGATCTTGCTCGCCATGCTAATGATAAAAAATTATTCACATTTATACTTCAGTAAGGATAAGATCAACGTATCTCTGATCAAATCAAGGATGCGTGTTTCTTTTCCGTTTGGATAAGAAGTTCCACGTAGGTACGGTGCGTAATTTGCCTGCGTTTGATTTTTGTATTCTATTTTTGTTTTCATACAATTAATAGGTAAAGTTATAATAACAGTAATTATTTAAAGCTTTAAAAAACATAAATGCTAGAGATAACGTTGAACAGCTGCCAATAGCATAGATGAACTCAAGAATGTAATCCTGTTTCTAATGACGCAAAAGGACTGAAGATTGCCTTGGCATATTTCACCGCTGCAAATAATGTAATGAAAGATAACTTATACACTGATTTCAGCAAAAGGAAAATCATTCCTTAAAACTCCTTTCACTTTAGAAACACCCGCTGTGAGGATCGCTTGCTATGATTAATAATCATGGGGCTGAAAAGTACCGAACCATGTGCCTATTTGTACATAAAATGGAAAAGTGAATCTCGTAACTAAATCTTCTAACTTCTAATTTGTGCCTCTAACAACATTTTTCTGAAAGGATTGAATGTATAATGTGAATTTTAAATAAAAATATTTTCATCCCGTTCAAATTATGAATTGAGAACAATCGCTCTAGTGCGATCTCGCTTAGTAAAGCTTAAAAAAGTCATGTATCACAAAGCGATTTCCATCCAGGTGCTCACTAGAGCCCAGGTGCACAGATGCGGCACACCTACGTGCAGAGACGCCGTGGCACACCTACGTGCACGGCCTACGTACCCACTCGACGGCTGCGACCCACGCGTGTGTGCCCACGCCTGCCCACGCGCGCCGGGCACCGACGCTTCGTTATGCAAGGCGTCGAGCTTGGGCGGCCCGCTAACACTTTCTCTCTTGTAAATTGGTACTGCGAACCGTGATTTTGTTATTAAATGTTTTCATTGAGAGTTTTAGTTTTGTTTATAAATCCTTTTATTGCAAACTTTGGGTTTGCTTTCATTGCGGCGAACTTTAACTTTTGTTTTTAATTATTTCTACTGCACACTTTGATTTTTTTGAGTGTTTTTATTGCAAACTTTAACTTTGTTTTTAAATGTCTTTTTGTTTACTTTAACTGCAAACTTTGACTTTGTTTAACTTGTTTAACTTTGTTTGTTCGACTTGTTTTTACTGCGAACTTTTACATTGTTTTCAAAAAGTTTTATCTACGAACTTCAGCATTGTGTAAAAAAATTATGAACGCGAAAGATGTAGGTTTTAGGGGTAATTTGTGACCATACTGACTTTGCGTTTAAACTACTCTCGCACTTGACCTCAACAATCAATTTTCTGCACAGATGACTGAATTTTCCACGCAGTCAGTAAAAATATCTGTGTTGAGCGTATTCTGTGCTTAGAATTGGGAATTAAAACCAGGAATTTTTATAACGCAGTGCTTTCAGCGGAAAATTATGTATATTCCATGATGATTTCAGAGCACACTTAAAACTTGAAAGAATTAGTGATTGATTATTTTTTACGCTTCAAAGAAAAACGTCTCAAACGTAAGTTCCTAAACTGGGAGAAATGAAGCTACCATTGAATTTTGCTTCAGGAGACGGCCATACGCTTGACTTGTGTTTGTGGAAAATGGCTCCATATTTACTCGTCCAGAGATGCAATTCTAAGTACAACCTAACGCTCGGTTTTTCTGATAGAAATGAACTTCACTGAATCTCAACGCTTCACAACACAAATGTTATTCTGATGACACTTTAATGCAAAATAGAAATTAGCGTTTAGATGTGCGAGGTGTACGAGTAGGTGTGAGATTCCAGACCTGCTTCGAGCAGTTCATCGAGCTTCTACTTCAATAACTCGAAAACTTAGCCATTTCATAATCCAATCGACCAAGATTTACTTTGAGTACTCAGGTGTCACAACTGATGGCTGCTTGTTCATTCATTGAGCGACGAGAAATGTTTTTATGAACAAGACATGGGCGCACAGGTTTTTCCGTCAGCCAGAACAAAAAGTGACTCGCTAAAAATGACTACACCCATTCAGATTTGCTGATGTGGGTAGAGGGGCTATTCTGGGGCACCTCCCTCCGAGATCCGGGTAGTATCTCCCCTCGTCCGCAAATATCCATCTCCCCTCGATACAGGCATTCATCTCCCCTCTACACATGCATTCATCTTTCCTCTACACAGACATCTCCCCTCTACACCTACATCTCCCCTCCACACATCCATCACCCCTCTACACATCCATCTCCCCTCCACACACCCATCTCCCCTCCACACATCCATCTTCCCTCTACACAGACATCCATCTCCCCTCCACACATCTATCTTCCCTCTACACAGACATCCATCTCCCCTCCACACAGACATCCATCTCCCCTCCACACACCCATCTCCCCTCCACACATCCATCTTCCCTCTACACAGACATCNACCGACATCCATCTCCCCTCCACACACACACATCCATCTATCTCCCCAAGCGTCGAGGCTTCCGTCTGCCCCAGCACGTGCCACGAGCAGACAGCTGTTTCGGGATGAGCCGCGCTACTGAGACAAAAACATCTCTAAAAACAACACATGCTCCCTAGTGCCGGATGCGACCATTTGCTGAGCTTGCTACTGGGCACCTATATTGCCTGCCTCCCGTGTGGTGTTGTTCTCAAATTCTGCTAGAAATGTAAAATTTTCAAATTACAATACGGTGAAGACTTGTACTGTGAATGCAGTTACGTCTCCACGAGAGGTGACTGCGCTTCATGGAAGGGTAAGTTCAAACACGCATCTAATGCCAATTATGTATTTTTGATATCCTGAATAGTTTCTAGGGGGAAAAAAAGTGTTCATGTTTAGCGGATGCTGGTCAAGTCATGCACTGGTTGCCGTTGTAGGGCTTCGCGTTTTTTGTTATCGAAATAGTTAATTTTGATAACCCGGTGCCAATTAAGAATGAACAATCAAATTATAAGAGTATGATAATAAACTGATTGGCATAACTTGACCAATAATTTTCACAGATATGGTCACATGAACTATGAGGTGGGATATAAAAACTAAATTAACACAGCCAAACATTTCAAGCGCAAGTCACTACATACATTAACTACTCTAAGTAAAAAACATTTCTTCGCCACAACTGACTCTAGAATGAGCACGAAACAAACTATGAAAGCAAATATTCCTCATTAGAAGGAGTATAAGAATTTCAGATTATTTGGGAAATAGCTGTATCTTCATTGATTCCTTAAACTTAAGCTTACCATTAAAATCAAAGTCAAGATTAGTTAAAACAAGACAATTTATATCCTGAATAACTCACGTGCAGAATTTTGTCAAAATCAGTGCTTGCAAACGTAATGAAAGTGCGGATAAAAATTAAGCTTAGGCACTAGATAAAAAATACAGCCTCAGTAATTACCCGTAATGAAAATGGAAAGGGGCAGTCACTATCTTTCAAAAATTTAATCCATAAATTACCAGATTCGTTCAAAATTCGAAATGCAAATGAAAATTTGACGCAAGATTCTGCACGCAATGATTCACATACACGCAAAGTTAACTCACAAAGCGAAACAAATTTTAAGCTCCAAGAATGAAAATTTTTTTTGAGGTCAATCACTATGTCTTCAGGTAACCTTAATGCTAAAAACATCGTACTAAAGTGACACATTACATTATTAAAGAGCATGAAAAAGTTCATGAACCTTCATACTCTAAACTAAACTACTGCTTCTCGTGCAAATTAACCCGTGAGGCTGCCTCAAGATGTCAACTTATATTAACTTAAAACTAGGTTAAAGCTCTCTACCATGTGATTCTAAAGAGAATCAAGTCATCGCGCCTAAACAAGCAAGATCTTATCGAAGGTCAGAGGCATGCAATTTTGGAACTTCCAAGTGCGCTCTTAAGCGTCGCAAGAAAGGCAAGCAGGCAAGTTTGAACCTGTAATTATGTAATCGCCTTCGGTTCGGTGAAAATTGCGTAATTTATTCAAGATCTGCACGGTTACGGCATGGTTCTTCGAGAGGAAAACGAATGCTGGTTAATACGCTTACAACAGGACGTTTTGAGATTTTTAATTTAATTCACAGGAAGGAAGATGAGTTCATTTTGAGTACGCATTGTCAATGGGTCCTTTGCACTGAATCTGGGATTAGAAACCGCAGTAGTGAATTGCTTTTTCTTTGGAAGCTGATTTGAAAGGATCGAACAGCGTGGCCTTCTATAAGAGTGAGAAATCTGCCGGAACAAGATCTTTATAAATACCAGGTAAAATTCGATCTTCGTTGAAGAAACATAATTTCCAAACCATTTCCGGAAAGTTATGTCGGAAATACATGATCATATATATCAAGGGAAATATTATTTACTAAAGTCATGACCGTGAACACATTACAGAACATTAGCCTCTTTATTCAATGGACACCTTAAAACTAAAAACATCTTTGGTATACTAGATACTGCATTTTCCTGGCGTCGGTACGCACTTGACTTAAACATAGCGAGTTGACGTGAACGAAAAACCTTCATGGATGTGTAAGTGTGTAGACGAATTCTTCAGAACCCTAATTATCCTGATGACAACAAGCTCAAAAATGCGTAATCTGTTCCAAAAGTTGTGAAAGCCGTGAAAAGAATTGGCTTTTCGTTAATATTGAAGAATTCACGCCGACACATCACTGCATGGTTGGAGTCGGGGTTGCTTTGCCCGCCGGAGTTAGCTGCCTGTTTCGCCCTGAGTGCACACGGTGCCTGAGAGAGAAAAATACTGTAATTAGTGACAAAATACTAAAATTAGATAACAGGTATAATTCATGTAAGTGTTCCCCAATGAATGATAAAATCTTTCGTTAAACATTCAAATACACACAGCATCAAGGGAAAACATGCACCAGGGGACGGTTTTTCTAAATTGTTCGGATGTCGAAGTAAAACACCTTCGCTTTTTCACCAGGTTGTAAATGCTGTTACGATGCCCTAAAATAATATAAAGAATCTCAATGTTTATTCAAGACAAAAAAAAAATTTAAATTATGCAAGAAAGGTGCAAACACAGTCTGATAATATTAAGATTAATTTTGCTACCTGATCGAGAGCACTAATTCACACATGGGAAAAAAAAGAATTCTGCTGCAGTGCTATTTGTTACATCTACTCTTCAGTTCACTCGTTGCTAGTTATTCAATGTTTTAATCATCTTCACTCAGTGTACTTATAAATGATGCCATTTTAACGAACCAAAAGTTGGGTAAACAATCAAGAGAAACAACGCTAGCAGAATTTTAGAATATTCACGTAATAACTGCAACACGTCCAGCTCATTACCGACGACTGTAACTGTGAGCAGAATAGAAAATCAAGTATAATTGAAACTGAGTTTCCTGAATACCACGAAGGCAATGAAGTATCAGTTAGCCATTGCACTGGAGCACTTCGTGTGACAACTACAGCACTTTGTATTACAAATGCATAGACACCAGCTTGCAAAAAAAATGAAAATTAGGGACAATGAGAGGGGTTAATTTTGGAAGATAACACCTGAAGGAAAATGTAATTTAAAGAAAAATTCCTCTTTTTCTCCTGCGAATTAATAGCTTTTATACGATTAAATATTATACTATCTACGTTCTGATTGAGCTGTAGTGAGCCTTCAGGTACTCTTTAAGGCTATAAGTCTAAGTTCAATTCATATACAGGGTGGCCCAGAAGTAACTGGCCCTTTTAATTTGTTGATAAAAAGAAAACTATGAACGCTAGAAATTTGAAACTTGATTTATTGGAAAGAATAACAATTTTATAGTGTGTTAACACTATGTTTTGAACATAATATCCATTAAATGGTCGCCACGGTTGTTTTAACAAATTAGGGCTCTTTTCCTTGTTGCTTTCATAGCGCTCCTTAGTGTATTTGGCGAGAGTTGAGCTATTTCAGAAGAAATGTTGTTTTTAAGTTCATATAAATTTGTTGGATTTGTTCCATAAAATCGTGACTTGAGGTAGCCCCACAAGAATAAGTCGCATGGGGTCAAATCTGGAGAACGAGGGGGCCACTGGATGTTTCCAAATCGCGAAATTAAATGATTTGGAAAGAAATCTCTTAACAATGTTATTCTCTTCTTGTGTTTTTCTTCTTGTGTAATTGTGTTTTTAGAAGGACTGATCCTTGTTTGAAAATGGATTCTGTAGTCACGTTGCACTTCTGTTATTGACGTCGCATAAATGTAGGATTGCAGAATTCTGATTCTTTCTTCTTTGCTAAAGCGAACCATTTTGAAAATTTCAGGTTATGAAATGAAGCCAAAATTCCTTCAGTTTATATGCTTGCTGAGTACATAGAATACCCTACAATAAACTATAAAAATGTTATTCATACAAATAAAACAAGTTTCAACTTTCTAGCGTTCATAGTTTTCTTTTAATTAGCAAATTAAAAGGGTCAGTTACTTCTGGGCCACCCTGTACTATGTTGGCATTGGTGACAGCAGGAGTGGGCAGCGAAAAGGCCAGGTAGCAACGTAAGGTGCCCATGCACTTGTACACAAATTGTTGACTGTTAGTTATTGAGTGTATTCTTGTTTCTTATACGTAACAATGTACTTGATAGTGGTAAATTAATCTTTCAAATTACAATCCAAGGATATAAATAAAGCGGATATATGAAAAATAGTGAAATCGGAGCGGACACTCCTAGCCAAGGAGTGGCATGTCCCATGAACATCGGAAACAGCGCGACTATTTACTAAGGAGAGGTTGGTCATGTGAGGATCGGTGAGAACGTTAATCTTTACAAAGGAGAGGCACGTAACCATAACAATGTGAGAGAAGGCTGCTATTTATTTAGGAGCAGTCAGAGATTTGAATCACAGCAATTTTGGCAAACATTTGGAACGGTGAATTGCGATTAGAATTAAACAGGAATGCTTAGGAGCGGATGTCAGTGTCTTGGGGGAGGGGAAATCTGCTAGGGAGAACGATGTAATTGTGAGAATAGTGAAGGTGCATAGTCACCAAGTTCTTCAATTTTACTGAAAAAATTAAAAGCCGTAATTTTAAACTTTGGTTAAAACACCAAAATTGTTCGTACCCAAAAATTTAATGATTTAGTTATCCTGATTGCGATATTTTTAAGTCGGACCAAGCGATTATGATAATAATGGAGGAGGTCGAGAATTTATCAACGGGAAACTCGAGTGTGAAGAACATTCACTAAAATCAGCAATTATTATTGCAAGCACAGAATGATCGTGATAGTTCTAAACCGAGGCTGGCAATAAGAAAACGCGAATGAAATCGCAGAACTATTTTGAAATTTTGAATGTCAAAGGACAGAAATATTGGGAATTTCAATTTGGAAGGTTATGATACGAGTATGTATCGTCATTTTGCAGCCTTAAGTTTTCGCCTGCTCTTCTATGAATTTAGGCGCCCAAGTATAGCCTCAGCACAAAAGGCGCCTAAAATCATAGAGCTCAGTCGGAAAAGTTAATCTTGGTTTGTCAGGAAAAATGTCAAAATGAGAGCTACCAGAGTACTCACGAGCATTTTGGCTGCCATGAACTGAAACTGCAAACGAACTCAATTAGATAATGAAAAATTTCACAGGTATCCACAGGGACAGAGCATAGAAAGATTTTGTCTTTTAAAAGCAATTTCGATATTGTCATCTAGTGTACGTACACTGTTTTAATTGATATAAATAGAAATAGGTAGGATTAAATCAAATAAGCCAAAGACAGGTTTATTAATATTGGACTCACGAGACACTTCAATACGGTATACACTTGAGATGAGACACACTATGGCAGCACATATTGAGAGAAAGGCATGTATTTAGGCGACGCATATTCTGACACCACACAGTTCCATGACAAATAGTTTCAACGAAAAGCATTGGAGCCAAGCCGCTCGATTGATCATCAATTAGTTTTGAATAATCAGCTAAATTTTTTCATGAACCATCGGCAAAATTGAACTCCGAGACACATGAGTCTAATGAAAATTTTTCTATTTTTCTTTTCATTGTATTAACTTTCCTCACTCAGTTTACTTTTCCTACTGTCTTGAACTGCCAAAAAATGAAGTTTTTTTTTGGCTAAAACTTCCACACCATCGTTACTTGGCAGAAAATTTGATCGAACATATTACTTTTAACATCGTAAGTGACACGATAAAGTAGCAGAAATGGTGCGCCCCAATTCTCAACAACCTGTAATAAAATCTTCATCAGAATATTTTTTTAATAAAATGTTTCTGAAATTCGAGACATGTTCCATTTCAGAAGTCAAAAATGTATTCAACTATGGACAATAATACTTTATCAGCTTCAAAAAATAACAGTAAATTCGGCTTCAGAGATCCAAGATATGTTTGGCTTTAGCAACTAAATACATTTTCATCTATAAGAACGTTAAATGCATTAAGTTTTAAAGATCAAAATATATTCCTACAGGCTGAAAAGAAAAAAACAACGTCGCTAAAAAAATTATGATAAAAGCATGAGTTTTGGGTTAAAAGAAATCCATCTCCAATGTTCCGAAAAACAGTAAAATCGCTAAAAAAAAGTTTTAAACTTTTATTCTTCTGTATAAACCGAAAATAAAACTTTAACATCGACAAAACACAAAATCAAACAAAAAACTATCCAAAATTTCAAAAAACAATGAAAAGTTCCACCGCCGAGTCACGTTCATTTCTTGACGGACTGTTTTTTAAAATACGCATCGACTCTAAAATGCGAAGATCAGACGGACTTGGAACTGTATCCAAGATTTTGAAATTTGGTTTGTAAAATATGGTATTTATTTAAACAATGTTCCCTTATAAAATTGGATGTAAATAAAATATCAATATTTATATTGATATATCAATATGGTATATTGATATACGTGTGACCGCTGCGAGCGATCTTATATTGATAACTGGGCTCCAGTAAGATCGCTCCAAATAACTGGGCTCCAGTCATTTGTGAGGTGTGCAGAACACAGGGGAGTTTCCTCCCGCACTGGAAATAACCTGACCAAGCCATCCAATTTTATAAGGGAGCATGGTTTAAATAAAGACCATATTTTAACGAACACAAATTTCAAAATCTTAAGTTCCAAGTTCGTGGGATCTTTGCATTTTAGAGTCGATGTACATTTAAAAAAAATCGTACGCCAATAAATGAATGTAACTCGGAGGTGACATTTTCCATTGTTTGTTAATTTTTCATTGTGTACTGTTTTGTTAATTATCCTTTTAATGGGGTTGTTTTATTTGGCTTTACTCAGAAGAATTAGTTAAAATTTAATTCTTTTTAACCCTATGATTTATTGTTTTTCAGAGCACTGAAGATGAAATTTTTACAATCCAAACCATTGGTTTTTATCCCAATATTCTTAGCTCCGTTCGTTGGTGTTTCGTTTTTATCCTTAACTTCAGTTTTCCTAGAAATCGGCCTATTTCATCTATATTCCTTCAGAAACTATAAATAATTTCATTCTATCGCTGAAATGCCACATACATTCCCTTCAGAAACTGAAGATGTGTTCTGCTTCAGAAACTCATGCGTTTGGCCTCGGCAAACCCGCATCAGTAACCCTATGTATATTCTCGAATGGTGCACCTCATAAGAAATGGACTCGCTGCAAAAGTTCCTATTTTTACGCTTGACTCACCTTCAATCTGAGCACCACGTGCTTTGCGTCACCTGCGCGGCACCTGCAGTGAGAGTGCGCGCACACACCTCCTCCTAACGCTGCTGACACCACACTGATCCATTCACTCGGCCTGAGCCTCAATGGTGGTTGGTTCTTTTCGGGAGTTTTTTTAATGACCTTAAAAGTTGAACTATTTCAATTTCGACTGGAAAAATTGAACATTGATGATAAACGCAAGCAGGGGGAATTGCATCTTTATTACACTCCCGATGCGACGCATTGTCCATTTCGCATATTTCTGTTTTACGTAATTCAAGGAACAAAGCTGTAAAACAAAGTTGTAACTTATTGGTCAAAATTGAGCAGGTATGCTGACGACAAAAATCAGTGCGTTCCTACACTATCTGCTGCAACTGAAAGATGCGAATGTTCTGTGTAACATTAATTGCCTTAAATTAATTCATTACTCAATGCACAAATAAAATATGCGCAAAGTACGGAATACTGTTATGGTTCATTCAAGTTCACATTAGGTTAACATTTTACTGCCCATTGAACTCAGTGTTACATGGCAAACATATTGAACACGCTCTAAGCTGCAGTAGAAATCAGTGACGTATCATATTCGTCGACTGAAAAATTGTCAGGAACAAACTTGATCCTGCCGACGGAAGACCGGGTTTCGATTTCACTTCGAAATGAGGATTGGAAGCATAATGTGTCTACATATTAAAAAACGCTTCTTCCTGTAGTGGGAAGTATGGTGTGCAAAATGAATGAGCGCGACGCTATTTTAGTGCTTCCAGTGTTCTTTGGTTGGTAAAACGCTGGGTGATTTATTTGTTGTTTAAATATCTATTTATTATTTAATTTATTTATTACTAAGTGAGCGATACTCTTAGTTATTTATTGTTCAATTATTTACAGATTTTTTACCATATTTATTATTGACTGAACAATACTCTGGGTTATTTGTTGTTCAATTATTTATCTTTCATTTACTGTATTTATTCTAGGTGGCAATAAGCTGGGTTATTCAATTCTTTTTTAATTATTCATCAATTGTAAATTATTCACTGTATTTGTTAACAAATAGGCAATACGCTGGGTTAAAAATTTGTCATTTAATTGTTTACCTATTATTAACTATATTTATTATTAAGTGGGCAATACTCGGGGCTATCTCGACCGCCATTACCATGGGCTGGTTCCCTGTTATTTTGCAGTGACGCAACTAAGACATGAAACACTGACTTCATTGGTCGTGTATTATTCGCCGCAAGGAGTCTAGTGGTGTGTGTGAGTATCATGCTTTGGCCGTGTCATGACTGCGAGTAAGACCGTGGTGACGACAGTCGCAATAGCCCAGTGTATCACCACTCGTCTTGTATCAAGTGACGTTGCCGCCCGACTTGCGAATGCATGACGGTAGAATTTAATATTTAGGGTTTTCTAATCTTCACGTCGCTTTTCATTAAAAATACAATTACTTGCACATTTGTTACTCTATATTGGTAATTTTTTAATATATATGATGTAGTGACGTGAGAAATACGAGTGTTGGGTCTCAGTACCTATGTGAATATTTTGTTAACGACATTAAGGTTCATCATGAACAGTCTGGACATCCATAGCTCAAGCGTTTTTTTTTATACGAATGAATGAATGAAGAAATCACAGCTAGTAAATCGGCTTCGTATATGCAGGTACAATTGATAAGTGAGAATACAGAGGTATAAATTGATTGCGTGGTCGAGTGGTTAGCCTTAAAAAACGAAATCACTTTCTTGTATTTCAATTCAAAGCTGATCGCGGTTGTAATTCTGTGCGTCATATAATTTACAGGTTATTTAAAAAATCTTTTCAAAATTTTTGGATTTTATTTTGATTTGTATCTTTCTAAAAATCTGAGAATTGTTACCAGGAAACTAAAATACAACATCGTCACAGATGCACACGAAATGAATATTCTCTAAGTTTGGAAAGCATTTTGGAAAATATTATTAACCAGGTATTTCTAGTAGGAGTAAACTACAGACGTGAGTTATCACATTCACAATTGTGGTGATTCGTTACTCACTTGCAACTATAGTACCTGCAGTTAAAAACTCAGTTAAAAAGCTCTATTACATCCTCAGAACTTGAACTAAAATATTCACAAATTTCAAGTGATGGTACAAGTTTCAAACGAATAATAATGGTGATTAAGTTCTAGCACTCAACACAAAATAGTAACACCATCTAGATAGTTGGAAGCCTAGCGTGAGCAATAAACATAAAAACTCAGGTCACTGAAGAGCTCAAGACAGAAAAGCTCCTGACGCTCGTGCGAAGTTGTTTCTGCTGTGTACCGCAAATTGTAGAATGAGCTCAGTGTATCTGAATGTTTCTCGTGCTGCGATAACTTACCTGTGATGGGTTGCTTTCCGAATAAAGGAAGGCATCTGAATTTGAGCTTTCATCTAAAACGTCACAGGGTAACCTCATTGAATATTTTTTTCATGCTCTATACTGAAGATATTCACGCACGCATGACGAAGTGATCAATAAAGAAGCAGTAATACACAATGCATCACGGCATTTGTCACCTGCTCAGTAAGGTAGCGGTTCAGAAGAAAAAGTACATCGCGTAATGCCGTAAACCCAGTGTAACTTTTTCGCCACCTGCATGCATGTTTTTCGCCGAGTAATCGATTTAAGCGATTGAATCGCGTAGGCGGCGAAAAACAAGCATTCGGGCGGCGAAAAATTTAAACTGGGAAATGCTTCTCAGCTCACTTATTCTTGAGGCTTTTCGCGTGACAAAAAAAGGGAGATTTGTTCGATTTACACTGGACGACTGATTGTCACACAAAAATGGTCAGGAAGTATCATTGCAGTTAGATATTACTCATAATGGGTGAGGAAATAGCACGATATTTCGTTTTAAGCGTTGACTTTCCAAGCCTCATTAAATGATTTTTATCCGTTGATAATTAGGTATTAAACCGCTATGAATTTCATTAGCTTTATCAGTTTATTGCAATGAATTTCGGTGGCTATTTCATACTTTATCTGTTGATAATTACAATGATGCCCTAGATGAATCATATCTGGATGAATTTCGGTAGCTTTACACCACCGGGCACACAAAGTCATTCCCAAGCGCCGTCGAGGTTAAATTTCTCCTACTGCAAGCCTGATTTATGTTGATTGAACTAGCTGCAACAAGGATCCATATACTTCCTAATGAATAAAACTACACATGTATCTTTCCTAGGTATCGGCGATCATCGAGCATGCTAGAGTGGGGAACCTAGGTGCGCTAGAAAATGTGGGTGTGCAGGGGATCTGCAACAACGGATATTTAAGGGGGAGTATGGAACTGAAGCATAGCTTGTGCCTTGGAGAAGAAGGCTGCAAAAACTCATATATTGCATCTACAAGGCTGAAAAAAGCACCGGTGAGTGGGCAGCATGAATTTTTGCACTAGGTGCCTCACAAAAACTGCATTTTTGGTAATTGCAGCGTTCGCCCTTCACACAGGTGTTCGCTGCCAGTTTTATTGGAGATGTTATAGGCGATATGAGCGGTGGTATAGCTATTGGTTCTGACCGTATATAGGTGCCGTGAGTGAGAAAGATTCCAAGCGAAAACGATCCTCAAGCTCAACTAGGCGATTTGTTTAGGTAATGGTAAGAGATTGGTGGACTGAGAAACAGGACGTGTAATTCACGTGTAATTTTAGTTTTTGTTCTTGCGTTTGAAAGATGAGACTACTCTTGCATTTATCCCAAGAAATTTGAAAAAAAATAATATAGTCACTGACATTTTATGCCTTTACATCTTTGGAAACTACTGTTTTTCGCTCTTTTGTTCATTGAACAGAGAGTAACTTTCAGTTGAGCATGCCTACTTCAGAAACGTACGAGACCTAAATAGCATGTGTGCGACACTCCCTTTACGACAACACCGAAAGTTGCGATTGGCGACCGTGCACATGATGGGTTTGAAGACATGACTCAGCCTCAGCT
>JACJUY010001441.1:12743-43810 GCA_014220935.1 Platorchestia sp. MABIK | reverse complement strand
GCACTGAGGAATGATAGAGTTTATTTTTAGGCTCACTAGGGAATGATAGAGTTTATTTTCAGGCTCACTAGGGAATGAAAGAGTTTATTTTCAGGCGCACTGAGGAATGATAGAGTTTATTTTCAGGCGCACTGAGGAACGATAGAGTTTATTTTCAGGCGCACTGAGGAATGATAGAGTTTATTTTCAGGCCCACTAGGGAATGATAGAGTTTATTTTCAGGCGCACTGAGGAATGATAGAGTTTATTTTCAGGCTCACTAGGGAATGATAGAGTTTATTTTTAGGCGCACTCACCTCCAACTCCGTAGACGATGGTGGGAATTGACAGTGCCAAGCTCATTGCTTTGGCATCGTCGTCGCCAATTTGTGCCCACTGTGCATAAGAAGAAATTAAGCTCGAAACTTATATCCACTGATTTTTAGATTTTTTAGTTCGTAAACTGAAAAGATTAAAATTGCCGTTATATTACTTGATATTACAGATGCTATATTTTTTTCAAGCAGCTGTTGTGTTAGAAATAATGTTCGCTTCTTACATTTCTGGAGTAGAGCTGAGCGTTTGCCGATGGCGAACATTGTTCGCAAAAGTAAAAAAGAGGGGAAGAACAACTTCGACGTTGATCTAATCAAGACGTTGAAAGCTGCAACTGACGTTTGGGTAAAATTTTTGTGTAAAATTTCGTTCATTGTTTTCACTGCAGACTGCTAATTTCAAAGTACATAACAGAGAACCTCAGCATTTTCCCCAAATACTGGTTTCAAAGAAATAAACTTATTTCATCTTGAGCTTGGTGCACCATGCAGTTGCGTAAAAATAACAATATTGAAATGTATGACTTGAGCAGTTAACAATTTTCATATCTAAATTATTCGGATTTTAGCCTCCTTGAAGGTCACGAAAAATACAATGTTTCAGTGTCGTCAAGTTTATGGCTTACGGTTCCTTCAGGATCAATTTCTTAAAGCCCACTTTGGGAGTCAGTTAAGTTCAAAGCGTTCAATTTTAATTGTTTCATTAAATACAAACAACATCTCTTGCATTTTGAAATATCTTGAGCAAGAAAGGTGTCTCCGTCTTCTCTAAAACTAAGTGACCGCTTCCAATGGCGAGTTTTTATGTTGACTGTGTTCTTCCGGATTCAGCCATCGGTAACTACTACGTAAGTCAATATTTCCACAAATTAAAATCCAAGCCAGAGGATAGATTACATTCATTTTTTATAGCACGGCACGGGTTGTAACTTCAGCGTTCACGTATGTTCGGTAACTCAATGTAAGGGACAAATTAAAATTCCATGTCCACAGGTTTTCTCTGTCTCCTTTTCACCCCTAAGAAGGTTTTTTCACCCAACGCGTTGTGTCCAAACTACCAATGGCGCAACTTTTAAAGAGTTGCTCGTGTGGAACTTAACCCTCTAACTAACGCTCCATCAGACCACAGGGTTCTCTTTTGCAAATGACATTTTTTTACCGTAATTTATCTGAAATTTTACCCTTTATCTCTTCTCTGAAGCTCACTGACGACTGGCAGTTCCTTCCTCATTATGACATCGATGACAACCTAACGCCAGTGCCAGTCGAATGACGGTGATTTTGTTAACGGTAATATGAATACAAAAATGCAGAAGTCAAAGGGTTAAACTTTATAACTTTTGACAGCTGAGGAGTGCAGCGACTTACCTCGTCAGCCCAGAAGACAGGGAAGGTGTAGTTCACTTCGAAGTTGAGGAATGACGTCAGGCTGCCGAACTTGCGTAGAGGGACGTTTATTTGGATGCGCTTGTGGGCTCTCAAAGGAACGCCGAACGTCTGCGCAGAAATAAGCGGCATTTTACGAAATGACAACTTCTTGGAATATTGTATAGCTCAAGCTATGTCTTTCTTGAATACGTGGCATTTTACAGAAATGTCAACTTCTGGGTATATCGAATTTCATAAGCTATTTCTTTCTTAGATGAGTTGCATTTTACAAAACAACAGCTTCTTGAAACAGATTACCTCTTAAGTTATGTCTCTCTTAAATAAGCAGCATTTACGAAATGACAACTTCAAGGATCAGCTTATTGTTTAAATTACTTCTTTCTTAAATAAGTGGCATTATACGAAACGTCAACTTCTGGGAATATTGAATTGCTTAAGATATGTCTTTTTTAAATGAGAAGTGTGTTAGGAAATTCTAACTTCCTCGAACAACGCATAGCTTAAACGAGATCTCTTTTTAAAAAATCGTTAATGTGATAACGACTTTCATGTGTACTCATTTCATTAGACGACGAGTTTTTATAATTACCGTTTTCATTAAATGAAGTGTTTTACTAACAGCGCATTTTCGAACGACTCTTGTCGGTAGTGTTTTCAGAAAATACCGGGTGAGTTATTTAATATTCTTCAGAGACATTTTCTACCTAATAACGCAGGCTGTTTCGCGCCAAAGAATGCATCCAGTCAACAAGTTAATTATTAACCAAAATGAAATGATTCTAACATTCTAACGTGATTTCAAATTAATTTCAAGTCATTTAAGCTGCAGGTAACTATCGGGTTATAATGGAGCTTAAGAGCGGCTTAAATTTAACTAGTTGCTTTGCTTTGTATTTTACAATCTGAATGCATTCTTACATTCGTGTTCTGCATTCGATTGACTAGCCAGTTCGAGATGATGAGTTTCTCTACAATGTGCTCCGTTGGTGTTAAGCACCATATTTTGGACAATAAACACCCAAGGTGATTCGTTTTTGGGGCGTGCGGTATCTTCAGATGTCTGTGTGCCGCTCCTCCGGTGATAATAAAGAAGAGAGAAGACGAGTAGAAGAAAGTAGAAGGGAACCTCCTACTCATAAAGCGCACATTTCCATTGCTTACACATCTCATTTTAAGATAAATTTCATCAGCGGGATTTTAAGAATGGATCGATTCAAAAAACATTTTTTATGAGGATATTTCGTCTTTGCCCTTACAGTTTCAATGTCCAAGTAAGTTTCGTGCAGCTCTTTGGTCGGCACGATGCCCTCGTATTTAGAGGCCTCCGCACCGTCGCCCTGGTAGTAGTGCGGCGTGGACATGATCACAGGAATGCCTGCGGGGTGAAAAATAAGGTCACTTAAGAAATGTGAGAACTTACATAACATCAGCTTTCATTTAAACTTACGTAGCATTACCTTCAATTTAAACTTACGCAGCATCAGCTTTTATTTAAACATACGTAGCATTTCCTTCAATTTAAACTTACGCAACATCAGCTTTCATTTAACCTTACGTAGCATTACCTTCAATTTAAACTTACGCAGCATCAGCTTTTATTTAAACTTACGTAGCATTACCTTCAATTTAAACTTACGCAAAATCAGCTTTTATTTAAACTTACGTGGCATTACCTTCAATTTAAACTTACGCAACATCAGCTTTCATTTAACCTTACGTAATATCAGATTTCATTTAAGCTTACGTAGCATCAGCTTTGATTCAAAAATGTAATTGACGTACCTCATTTATGCAGATGGTAAATGGAAATGTTTCACTAGAAGCATGTTTTGCAATACGCATATTCTAGTGAGAGATGAGATGTTATAGATATGTTTCTATTTAGTATTTTGTTTTCACTGACATGTCTTGACAAGCATCATTTTTTATTAAATTTGTTTAATGAAAAGATACATATAAAAAGAAACGCTATACTGGTGGCCAGCGTTGCAGATTATTAAATATTAGAAGCTATAAATTTGAAAGAAATCACTTGCATTTAATTACCGTTAAATGATATTACTATGAATTTCATCGCAATGAAATTTTACTACTATGAAAAGTTCATATCTTGATCTCGACATTATAGTGATATAAATGCACATAATTTACATTCAATAATTCTAGCACTCAATCTCTTAAACTTTGCCGCACCGCGAGTCAAAGTAAGGTAAAATGTAAAAAAATCAAATACCATTTCCCGAGAGTTGAGGTAAAAATTTGTTCTCCCATGCGATACTTGCTCACACGATCGAGAGAGAAGTTGAGGTGATAATTGTGTTACATGACAAGATTGACGGAGAGATGGGGAATTTTGGACACACTAATCTACTGGCATCACCCATCCCATATGACAAAATTGTGATGACTGCTCTTTACATAGTACATTATGCAATGATATTTATCTATCAAATTTAGTAGGATTATATTAAGGGACGACTTGCAAAAGCAATGTAAAAAAATATAATTCTTATCTCGAATCTTAATCGTAACAAAATTCATGTAATCTTGGTAAAATGTTAATCGCATATGATGATTCAAATAACTATTTTTTATTAAGTTTTGACAATAAACCCCAAAATATTGAATTTATGCACCTCTTTCATTAAATTTATGCACTCACCACCACTTTTGAACGCTGGCGGGAGTGAAACTAGATTGAAGAAATTTGAAATCGCGGCAAAGCACTACGATACCAATTTCAACAAAAGCGCAATAATGAAATTAGCCTTAATTAAGCTTTCACACATCAGTATGGAAGCCCTCAATTTTTATGACACGCATCAATAAATTCATGATGAACAAGTCTCCACTAATTAATCAAAGGGTTTGAATCAATGAATCAATGTGGTCTTTCTCAGATATTTGCATCGCTTATAAATATTTACCCTTATATACGCAGAACTCTATGATGTGTCAGCAAAAACTTTTCGCAAAAAATATGTGCGCCAAAATAATGTTTGGTGATATTCTTGTGTGTATGTAACTTACTGTTTTTTGAATGCATTTTACAGACGATTGATTCGATCAAAAAAGCTCAAAATTCTGGAAAAACTTCTACTAAAGTGACGTAGAATGATACCTGTTGTATGATTATAGATGCAACGAAAGCGCTGCAGTTTGATAGTTATTTTGAACCGAAATAAGAAACAACTTTGATTCCTCTATTTAGTAACAAATCAAGTCCAGAAACGTACAAGGAATACTGTTCACACGTATCAGCTGCACCAGAAATAAGAAGCAACCTTTGATTACTGTCCTTAGCAGTACAGGAAATCAAATCCAGAACCGTGCGAGGAACACTGTGCACAGGTACTAGCTACAACCGCACCCTCACCTAGACACGGAGTGAGCTCCAGTATGCTCGAGCCGAGGCAGCCGAGAGTGGTGCAGTAGCAAGCATTGTCAGGATTTTGGGGCGGCATTGCCAGCATGATGTCTGGAGGAATGTAGCGGAGAGCGTCTACGCCGCGGTAGGTTACTTCTCGCTCGTAGTCTAGGTACAGTGACCTGGAAATGAGAGAATGATTGATTTCATGTTCGTAGTCCAGGTACGAGTGCTTGAATAAGAATCAACGCGCGAATAACTGGTTAAAGAAACTTATTGGGGCATAAATCAGCCCTTTGATTTTTGTGTTTACTGGGTCTTACTCTTAATTTTTTACTGTAAGCAAAGGAAAAGACTGCAGTAGCAGCCCGGGATAACAAAGCTGGAATTAAATGACATTTATAAACACAAACGAATATTTCACAGAAAGAGTTCACTCCGAAGAAATATGACGCATATTTGAGACAGTCTACTATGACTGTGTGTCATAGTTGTATTGACTCACAATGGTGCGTCAGGGGATGGCACACATTTTTGTGCAATGCGCCAGTGTAACACATATTCTGTACAGGGTGGCCCACAAGTAACTCATCTTTTTTGAAATTCGTGAATGATTCCCAAAACGAGAGACTCATTTACGGGCATCCCTGTAATGTCTACCAGCCATAATACACCGGTGTAAGTCTACGCCATTTCATCAATAAGTTTCACTAACTAAGCTTTACTCTCAATTATACACATGGACGGATCATAATTAAATATTCGGAAAAGAGAGAATATACTTTGAGATTTCTTTAGGGAGTATTAACAGATCTTTAACTTATGAACAAAGTCTAATTTTTCAATGGAAAATTTTCAGCGCATGAAAAAAAAATATGACCTAATTTATCAGAATGTAATTGAAATTTTCCAGTATTTCCAACAATAATCCATCCAAACTTCAATGTCATATCAAGAACAAATCACAATGGGCGAATATAATTCCTACTTCACAAGAAACTTGCGATAAAAATATCAGATCTGGTTCAGCAGAGTGCTTCAGGCCGGAAGAATATTACTCTCACATGAGAGCATCATGTGCGACAAGGAGAATGTTAACATTGAATTATGTGTTCTTATCATGTTTTTGACGCATACCATGCTCTGCTATACATACTCATCTCACTATTGAGGCATAGCATGATTTTCTGTACGTCATTGTGATGCTTTTAACGCATTTTGAATGCTCCTATATGTCTTCATCAAGCCATTGACTCAAAATCTGCTCTGCTATAAGTCCTCATCATGCTGTTGACGCAAAACAAATTCAGCTGTACATCATCGTCATGATATTGATGCATAATGGGCTTTGATATCCGTCATAATGCTTTTGACACATAACCCACTCACTACCTGCTATATATCATCGTCATACTGTTTACGCACAAAGGGCTTTGCTATATGCTTTCCCCATGCTGTTGACGCACTCTGTAAAGTGTTTCGAAATTGAGCGTCTGACTTAAACCAGATGAACTTACGGCTTTGCAAAATAATTGATTGGCTGAGTTTTATGCATTGGTGTCTATAGCAGCGGAGTTTTACTCGTATTACTTAAATTTTACGCAATTTACGAGTAAATCAGTGAGCGAAATAGGAACTTTAAGTCATTGAAGTAAACATCGATTAAATATGCTAAATGTGTTTGAGGATTAACATCATAAACGGATCGTCAGCTCCTCGATTGCTAATAATATGCACGGGGAATGAAATTTATAGCTCTTCAACAAAAGCCGTTGATAATTGAAATTTTTGAAATTTTGAGAGGAAAAGAGTAAGAGAAATGAACAAGAAAAAAGTTTGACGTCCGATTGCTAAGTGTTGACAGAAATTCAAATGCATCAAATCCAGCATCAATGTTGAAATTTAAATTTTCTATCTATTAACGTGAAATCACAACATTTCTCTGTTCAGTAAATATCTTTGATTTGCACCCAAAAATATTGTGTGCTTCTGATTTTTTCCATACACACATACATACATACACCAGGCTTCTCCTCCCTACGGGAGGGTAGCCGACAGCAGGCCACAATCAATCACTCTTATTAAGTCACTAGGAGGCGAGAGAGGCAGCACTGGCCGCACCAGAACTGCTCGGATCCGTAGCAGCCCAGCACAACCATCTTCCACAGTCAGGCCCGACAGCCAGAGCTGGTTTACCCCAACCGCTTCATTGAGTGCAACCTCTCTCTTCGCACAAGACAGGTCAATCCCATCACGCCGGGTAGGCGTCCAGTGACAGCGTCAAAAAATAAAAATTACCTCCTTATGCACTGCTTTCACTCACTTCTGTCCGCAGTCATCCCTCTCGCCACGTCCACAGTCAGACCCCTCTCATACAAAGCAGGTTTCACCCCATCCATCCAACTCATCCGTGGCCTACCTCGCGCTCTAACACCACTCACTTCCGACGTATAAACTTTTTTTTCCAGCCGCTCAACAAACATTCTTTCAACACGCCCAAACCATCCAAGCACTCTTTCATCCACTTGACTACTCATCTTTTGGACAACACCCGTCAGCTCCCTAACCAACTCATTCCTGATCCTATTTCTTCTGGTTACTTCATACATGCTCCCTCCTCAAACACTTCATCTCAAACACATCCAGCTTCCTCCTCTCAGCTGCTCTCAAACCCCAAGACTCTGCTCCATACAGCAAAACTGGCACGATTAAGCTTTCAAACAGTCTCCTCTCAGCACTCATACTCAAACTCCTGCATTCAAAAACTTTCCTCATTGCACCTAATGTCTTGCAGCCTTCACTCACTCGATGCCTCACTTCTACTTCCATACTATCCTTCACAGCCACGTCCGACCCGAGGTACCTAAATGCTCCATTATACCTCTTCTAACACATCACCATTCATCCTCACATCCAAAGTTCAAACACTCCCCCTCTTGAACATCTCATCACCTTACTTTTATTTACATTTACCCTCAATTTACGCCTTTCGCACACTACCAAACTCTGCAACCAGTCTCTGCAGTGTTTCCTCTGAATCAGCCACAAGCGCTGTATCATCTGCAAACAACAGCTGACACACCATTTCGTCCCACCAACTGCGCACATTTTCCCAACACTCTGGCATTCACTTCTCTCACTACACCATCCACAAACAAATTAAACAACCACGGCGACATCACACATCCCTGTCACACATCCAAATTATATGAAGAGTTAAAATTCTGAAAGATTTCGCTAGGATCATCTATAGTTAAGCGCTTTGTGTAATTAGCCCTTAGCTGCCCACATTTTTTTTACTCACACTCCCAATAAAATAACCACTATCATTAGACTGACGCTGGCTGGCATCAGATTATCACCAATATTAGAATGGGGAAGGAACTGCCACCCTGCAGAAACTTTCATATATTACATTAGGGCACAAATTCAACAAGAAATAAATAGTGTTTAGCATTTATAGTAAGTGTGCAATATCTTGCACGTTGGGCAGTTAATGGTTAGGTGGTATGTATAATAAAGCGCTTTGTATAATTAAGCACTCTGTATAGTTAAGCGTTAAGTATTTTATAAGCTGCATTGTATAATTAAGCGCTGTACATGTTTAAGCGCTGTGTAAAATTAAGCACCAAGTATAGTTAAGTGCTTTGTATGGATATGCGCGAAGCACAGTTGAGTGCTATGAATAGTTAAGCGCTACGCATAGTTAAGAGCTATAGCTGTATAGCTGAGCGCTGTGTATAGTTAAACGCAATGTACATATAACGAAGCGCTGTGTACAGTCAAGAACCATCAGGCAAAATTAGTGCAAAGAAGGGTACCTGCAGAGCTCAGGGACGAATATCCTGACGGTGGTGTCTTCGTCCACACGGAACGGCGGGAACTGGGTGCCGTCAGTACCGTTGATCATGTCGCAGTAGGGGTCGTCCCAGTAATGCAGAGCGGACGAGTTGTGGTATTCCTCTACGTAAAGGTACTCTGACATGTCGGCCTTCCCTGTGGACACTTTCCATTCTCCGTCGTCTGTATCGTTCATCTGAAATAAGTGTAGTAGTAATACAAATGTTGGTGCAGAAATCTCAGCATATATCTCCTTTGGAAACCCTTTGGAATCTCTCTTGACGTATTACGTACAATTAACTTCATAGCATCGTGTACAAGTATGTTCTAATTCGTTAAGCATTGACCACTCGGTGCTTTACTTTCTCAGTAATTTTTAAATTAGTTCTAACTGCCCCTTCATTCGTATTATTTCCTGCGTCAAAATTCAAAGTATTCCCATAAATGTTCATGTTCAGTAAATGAATCTTAGAGAAATGACGCGTTTTTTGAACGTGATGCCAAAATCCAAAATAAAGTCTGTCATGATGTATTGAACATTATCATGCACAGTAAAAAGTTCACGGTAAAATTTACAAATCTTTGCGTTTCAAATTTAGTCTCGAAAAGAAATGTTCCCAGTAAAATTTACACCAATTTGATTGTTTTTACAAAAGAAGAATTTCATCGGAGCATATTTTATGACAACGTGTACCTTACTTAATGTTCGTTTATATCATGTGAAATGAACGTTTTTCGTTTACATTAGGTAGTGTAGTATGACAGACCTGGATGACTCTGCCCTAACTTCAATACTGAGAAACCGTTTCTAATCTCTGAGATCGGCCTTAAAATATCCAAAATTTGACACTTGAGATCGAGTCAGTGATTATGATCACCGCACAAACCTGAGAAAACACATCTGCCCCGGCGTTGAAAAGTTTCTAATACGAGCTTACATAAGTGAAGTATTATATATTTTGAAACTGAATTAGTCCTTTGCTAAATTGTTCTGGAGCGGTCTACGCATGACGAAGACGTAGAGGCTGCTATACCTAGTATGAAAATAATCTTTGGCATTCAGCGACCAATACTATATATAGCGTCATGATGCAACGTATTGAGCCTATAATTTGCCATTATAACACAAATTTCTGAAGCAACAGGGTATAAAGAGTGAAATCTAAAAATTGCGATACAAAACCAATATGTATGTACAACAAATTGAAGTTTTTGTAGAATATTACCATACACTCCATAGTCGTTTAAAATTATTGAACAAAATTATCAAGAAATGTTAAAATATCCCCCTTTATTGATGATGAGTCTGTTTTAAATGGATCCCAATGCTGTAATAATATTTTTGTATCGATTTTTTAGAGGCTTACCAGGGAAAAGTATCCAATTTTATTCGCCACGAGAGCTTCTGGTATTTCGGACTCCGGTACTCCCAATTGTTCGAATATTTCATACAGTGAGCCTTCGTAAGTGATGTTTTCGAGGATTTTAATGCCAGACGAGCTGAAGTTGAAATTAAAATTTGGCAGGTCCCAGCCTTGGAAAAGCATTTCACCGACGGTCATCGTTTCGAAGATGTTCATCGTCCTCTCGATCTCCGGCCACAGTAACTTGATGTTGTCGCTGTCGTACGTCAGGGCTGCAAGCATCTGCGGGAATTGAAAAAAGTAAGTTTGCGTGACACTCTGTAATTGAGAGGAGAATCAAACAAAGCATGTGCTTTCATTAGTGCGATTTTCATGCTTCAAAAATATAAAATGCTTTTTTATTCAGCGTGAAAAATGATTCATTGATAATTATTTCAAGATTCCTCGCGACTGGTGAACACTCCAGATTTAAGAACAGATATTTTCGACAAAAAGTGATTTGCAAGAATGTCAGTAGAAATCCTAAAAGTTTTTTGATACCGTCGAATATTTCACCCTCTTTGTTGTAAATTAATGAAGCTAAACTTGAATAGTTTTTGAAAGAATAACAAACTATGCATGATGCATTAAATATTACACAAAAGGGAATAGGTGAGTGAGATTAAAGGGAATTGCCCTTGATGTATGCTGGACATGATGTGTTAAAAAATAAAGGGTTAAGGCCATGAGCCAAGTCTTCCATCAAAGGGAATTTTCCAATTTCATTCAAATTTGGATGTGTACAGAGGTGTAAATCTGTATGTGTGTAGAGGTGTAAATTTGTATGTGTACAGAGGTGTAAATTTGTATGTGTACAGAGGTGTAAAGTTGTGTGTGTACAGAGGTGTAAACTTGTATGTGTGTAGAGGTGTAAATTTGTATGTGTACAGAGGTGTAAATTTGTATGTGTACAGAGGTGTAAAGTTGTGTGTGTACAGAGGTGTAAATTTGTGTGTATACAGAGGTGTACATTTGCAAATCATGCAAATCAGCATCTAAGATATGGCTAGTAACACCAAATTCTATTGCAAGCTTGGCCTATTGCAATCCTTGATAAAAAACTCAACAGAACGCTCTAACGATTTTTAAATTGTTTCAACAAAAATAGCTTTCAGATAATTGTTAAACTTATCGACCAATATCCGTAGAGTTTCATAAAAAAATAGTTCATAAAAAATGTGAATCACAGGTATACCCTAGACTCTAGAGCTCATGTACGTCTACGTGCGAGATGAAGAAACTAATTTGTCTCACTTGTGCTGCAGCGCTTCCCTGAAAGTTTTAAAAAAACACAGATTTTGTGTTGACTCAAAAACTTGATATTTCTCATGATTTACGGTAGCGGAATCATGTATGAAGAAATGTTCAAAATCAGGCGCTACAAAAAAAAAAACAACGGGGCACACTGGAACTTGCGCAATACCGGCTAAAGAAATGATGTGGGCTTCAAAGTAATGACCCAGGGTTTTTTCCAAAAGATTGAGGCGGAGCAGTGAATGAAAGAAGTTTTCAATTGGAAATTTTAGCACAATTGTTTCAAAAAATGGTGAAAATTAATGGCTAGTAAATTCATTATGTCTCAATGTAGAAGAAATCAAAACTACGGATAATTGTTCTCGTTACGTCAAGGCTCAAGATAAATGACTGCACGAAATCGGCTTATTACAAGCAGGAATCTTCATTAATGGTTTCGTCTCTGAGAAAAGTCATAAGCAAAATTCCATGACTGCTTTCGAAAATTTTCTTCACGCTCGGGACTCTCAAGTTTCAGAAACATAATTCCAACCCAATCATAATGTATCTTCTCAACATTACATTTATACCAGCATAATCAATAATATTGCATAAAAATGATATCTTAATCTCCTCTAATTATCAGTTATCAATGCAGGGGCTTTCAATTTGAATAAACATGAAATTTTAAGCCCCTGAAGAATGGACTATGTTTATTCTCCGGCTATGAATGCTGTTCTCGCAAATTTTTATTAGTAAATTAGTATTTTATTAGCAAATCATTTTATCAGTTAACTAAATTGATTTATACTGAGAGGTGAAAAGCGGAAAAGTTCGAACAGTTCATGAGTCACTGATTCAAAAATTTGAATTTCTTTGTGCAGTGAAAACGCTGATCTTAAATTGTTGTATGTACATCTCACTGTTGAAAAATACTATCGGAGATCTAAATCAATCTGATGTTGCTTTTCCAAACCAAAGCAGTTGAATTGAATTAATAAACGTGCGGGTAGGAATTCAGTTTAGCTCGGAATAATTCTAAGTTTAAAAATCATTTATCGTGATCAGCACATTTACTAATCAGATTAATTAACCAATGTGCACCAGGTAAAACTCACGGGCATGACCACGTTGACGGTCGTAATGGGGTCGCTCTCCTTGTGGCCTTCGCTCATGTCTTCCCTGAACTTGTAGTACTTGTTCTGTCTGTACTCGATGGATTCGCCGTCGTGCACGAAGTCCTTGTCAAACTTCTCGCGAAACTCCCTGTTTTGGGACAAATTCCGCTCGTGATATCTGGTTATTAAAAAGCGGGCTGTTGGATGTCTTAAAAACTTCTAAACTGGAAGGAATTAGGCTGAGTTCTAGAAACTATGGCGCAATAGATTGGTGCGTAAAGGTGTCGTCTCATTTCTACAAGTGGTTCGAATAATAAAAAAGTTTTGCGGTTCTAATGATAAATTTTAACTTGTTAATTTAAAGGTTGAATTTTGATTTTTAACGCAACTGCAATTAGAAGCCGAGCTAGAAAAAAGATGGGATAGATTTTTTGGAGTATTACAAAGCTTGAAAGGCCACGATGACCAATTTAGAACTCATCAATTAGAAATGTTGGTGGGAGACACCATGTGACATCGGTAAAGCATCATAAACCCAATCATTTTATAGGAGGAAAAACAGAACTAGGCGATGATGGAACAAAGCTTGAGAAAGGAAGAAATTACTTGCTTGCAGTACACCATAGAAGATGCAGGCTGTATCACGAACGTCGGAAATCAACCATGGAATGACAATCATGGTAGACCTAGAGCTGGTTGCTCTACCCTATGATTGTGTATTGCATGTTATTGTAAGGAATTCTCTCGTTTTCGCTGCTGCATTTTCTTTCTTTTGCCTAAAAAGTTTTCAGTCTATCAACTCACTGTTTGGTGACGCGAAAATATAGTCTCCATGCGATGCAATTCAAGAACATGTTGGAATTGTTCCTTGTTGCTATAAAAGCTCTTAATGCGAACGTATTTAAATACCTCAATAAGCTCTGATAATGCTCTATCGACTTGAATTTCATTGTGAAATATATTTTCCGATGTATTTTTTTATGTAAAAATGTCCGACAGTCTCGTGAGATCCCTTACTTCATCAGCAGCAACAGTAGCATCAATCATTATATTTTTCCGCCATCAGTTCAGTAAAAGCTCAGAAACTTACTCGTACACGTAAGGCCCAATCTCCACAAGTTTTGGCTTGGTCCCGTAGTACTGCACGTCTCGAGGGTTTGTCACATTGAAGAGGTAGAAAGTCATGAAGATCGGGATAGGCGGCACGGTGAAGGCGTCCATGATTGGTTTGCCATCCTTGAGCTTCAGCGCCTGCGACCAAGAGCATCAGCGAGGGAGTGAGCTCAGCAGAGATGTGTTTATGTAGTTCATGCGAGTAAATAATGCTGCAGGCAGGGGAGTTGCTGCAGAGTTTAGTAGTCAGTTAAAAATAAAATATAACATTGAAATAGTTCGAGTTCAAACGACTTTACAGCCATCTTGAACTCTCCATTGAATTATTTTGTTTCCAAAAGAATAAGTTAGGTAGTTATACAGAACACTTTTAAAAAACAGGGATTCTCAAGCCATACAGTACAGATTTAAGAAACATTGGAGATGCATGGGCTCGTTTAGCCAAGATATCTCCTGATAGGAGGTCTAAAAATTAGAGACTTGCCACACGAGGTCTCGTGCTTAGCAAGTGAACTAATTCAAGATGGAAAATGAGGATTTAACTTAGGTATAATAATAATTGAAATGGAACATTCTAATTTAAATTGAAAAAACAAACGAACGAAAAAATGACGAAGTGGAAAATAGACCTAACCCAACCTTTAGCTGGAAAAGTTCATTTTTCTCACGATTATAGATCGTCACTCACCCCCTCGACGCTGGCTTCGAAGATGACCTCTATGGTGCCCATGAGGAGAGCGAAAATCAAGACCGTCACACCGCCTCCAATCATCATGCACTTCGGACTAGGAGCCTTCATTGTGCCTTTGTGACAGACTAGTCGCCCTAGTCGAAATAAAAGCTTGGAAACAAGTTAACCTTTTGGAGTTGACTTCGCTGTCGAGAGGTGTAAAGACAAACCGGTTAGTAAACATCTGGCTAAATACAGTGAGCCTTGCTTTTGGGAAGCGTATTGTATTCAATGGTCAGTTGTGAATACGCAAACAAATCGATGATTAAGTGCTTTATAAGTGGAAACTGAAACTGCGCTTGTTTTTACTTCATTAATTAGAATAAGGGAAAACGTGGCTTTCAAGATTGTACACGGGCGGACGAAAAAACAGTAACCCCTCAATTTCTTCATACTTTTCCCTTTGTTTTATGGGCGTGCTTCCTCATAAACCAACCAGTTCAGCTATTTTAATGACAGTAGCGCCTGACATTTGAGAACTAACAGTTAAACCTCTTTGAAAATGAGATAGAAAACGCATTCCCAAAATAATGAAACAAGCTAATTTGACAGCTATTCATTGAATTTAGAAAAAAATTAGTTGTTATTATAAAACATTTAAGCAGAAAAATAGACAAGTTTCGACAGATTAAACAAATGTTTTAAATTATTCCCTTACGTGACCAGGTATATCCATAGTAATTTCCACTCCTTGCATACATGGTGCATGAGAGTATATATAATGGGAGTTCACTTAACACCAAAAATTTTCATGTCTATTCTTTCGAACGCGGTTATCTATGTCAGTTTTCATACTTCTCTTGTTTCAGGTATCTAGATCTTTCCAGCGTGGTCTGTATTGAAATATCCTTTACAGCGTGAAAAGGATTTTTTCGACTTGAGCTGCGGGAATGACCTAAACAGTTCACATTCAAAGTCACAGAGAGTTTTGACCCTACAATTAAACACAACAAATATTTTGGTAATTATGTTGTAGAATGTTTGCATGTCACAAAAGTGCTGTGATAGAGATTAAAATTTGCTCATATCCTTCTGACCGTTTCACGTGTACTGGAAATGTCTGAATAATTGACCAAGCAACCGCTTTAGAAAAATGGATTGATCTTCCATATTCCACCCTGAATTTCCTCATTATATACTACATATCGCAACAGTACAGGAATCTGGTTACGATTGATTTGCGCAAGACTGCCAATTGCACCAAAACTAAATTTTGAGGGCCAATTATTAATTTTATTCATCCGCTTCAAGAAGTGATTATATCGAGAGGGTAGAATTACTAAATTGTATCATGGAGAGAACTTCGCATGTCATTAACTCCTTCCATGTGTGTCTTTAAACGATTTTAAAGATCATACTTGCTGTTTGGCCGTTCGTGAAAAAAATTTCTCGTCATTGTTTATTATATTGTTGAAAACGCTTTTTTTATCATTATACTTTGTAGTAAAATCATTTGGACGACGCGTGTTACATTTTTTCAGAAAAAAAATTGACAGCTTAACTACCTCTCCGAAGAAAATATCGAAGGAAACCAAAACACTGCTGGTAAACTTGAAAGCCTTGACCTAAATTTACTTTGTTGCGGATCACAAATGTTTTCCTAGAAGAAAAAATATTCTTCGGCATTTGCACATGTGCTTTTCAGCGCTACATGTCTTACCTTGGGAAAAATGATTTGAAATGAAAGTTCTACGTAAACGGTCAAGTCCCTACATATGTAGCAAAATTTAGAAACCTTTTTGTAATTTTCATACTCTCTCGAGACATAAGCTTTGTTGAGGAGAAGAAGTAGAATCAAAAATGTGAGTAATACGATCGCCTTCGATGTAAAGTTGAAAAGAAACATCACAACGCCGACATGAAGACAATATACCATAATGCTATTTCAGTAATGGGATTGCAAAACTTTAACTCAAAACGGCATGGGTTAAAGTGGAAGTAAAGAAATTCATAATTATTTTCTAAGGCCTAATTCCGTACAGTTGTGCATTGAAAGTTTGCGGTCACTTCTCTGACTAACACTACTACTCACTACTAATCTTGCTTAACTAACTAACATCCCCTGTTTAACGTCGTTAGGTGTTATAGAAATTAATTCGCGTGAGGTGCCCACCTCCCTCAGATTTATACCCTAGCATCACAAGTCGGAATAAACGATGATACGCACACTTCTTGAAAATAAATTAACTTATTGGTGTGCCCAACAAAAATATGTTTTACTCTGTAAGAAAATAGGTGACTTTAGTTGAAAAAGTGTAGAGAAAAGTTCTCAAACTGCAAAGACTAGCTGAAAGGTAATAGAGACTCTAGGAATGACAATACCCAGAAGGTACGACTAGAAACGTAAAATTTTTTCGGATCATTTTGGTAAACACCGACGTTCATCATAAGGATCAATTTCTCTACTTTCGAGCACATTATCACCGCTGAGTGCCAACAAAAACACAGATAGTAAGCAGATAGCGACGACATTACGGTAAATAACGAAAAAATGCCCAACCAGTGCTGTTGTTGAAGAATTTGTTGGCTTGGAGTCATTTAAAAATGGCTGAGATAGCAGAATATGAACCTAATTTAACATTGGCTGTTGTTGAAGAATTTGTTGGCTTGGAGTCATTTAAAAATGGCTGAGATAGCAGAATATGAACCTAATTTAACATTCATTGATCTCGAGAGTCAAATCTAAAGAAAATCAACTGTCATGAACAATAAAAAGAAGGTTACGTTTTACGGAACCAGGATACTTTCACGAATGAGATCTTCGTTTCTCACATTCTATTCACACGCATTTATACTCAGTTGACAGTGAAACTCAGTGAGCTTCGTTACGACAGTACAAGATGATTTGTGGTAGAGAAAGTCGACAACTACGTGTTGCCAAGGCACCTTCTGTAGGCGGACTGACGTTCAAAATAACGTCATCTGGTTTTCTTGTCTACGAGGAACTGATTATGAAGCCTCATTATCTCTCGCTTAATTTGTCATTCTTGCCTTGCCACGGCAGATATCTTTTAATCTTATGAAGTACTTCGATGTCTTGTCCCGTAAAGAGCCGAAAGGGCCGACGTTTCTCAATTATTTTTCTCTTATCGGTGTTGACAGTTTGCTCTTCCACATAACAAGAGTGACTAAGGTCAAGTTTACCTCCGGTATGCGTAAAAAGATTATGAACATTACCACGAGGAAAACCTGTCCTTTTAATATCAGTTCAGTAACTTACTTTCTTAGTCAGGGGTTATTAAAGTCAGCCATGTATCTAAGCTGTTCCACATTATATATGATGTGATAGTGGAAAGGATCAACACCTGTTTTATGATTACATTGCAGGTCATTGCTATTGTGCATTAAGAGTTTCTTGTTTCGAGAAGGTTGGCGGTGACACACTGATTCCGACATTTTTAATGCTCACGAATTTGGTATGCGTTAAACGAACCAAATGTATAATTCTACTCTCAGTAGGAAAAAATAGAAGTTTGTGTGAAAAAATTGAATATTAATTTTTTCAAAATTAAGAAGCTAAGTAGGTCAACCATTCAAGTGAGTGGTCACCGCGGTCACCGAGTGGCCGAGTGGTTAAGAACGCGCTCTTTTCGAGGTGTCGGCAGTTCGAATTCAGGCTCCGCGCGGTGATATCTCTCCGTTGGGAAGAGGGAGAACTCAGGCACAATTCCCCACTCTACCCAAGTGTCGGAAATGGGTACCGGGTTGACCGGGGGTCATTATGTCCTGATGTCATTTATAAAGTATTTGTAAAACCAACATACAAGATGATATGTATGAGACTTGATTGATTCAAATAAAGCATCCTTTCAACGAATTGAACTCCCCACACAGGAACGCTGCCACATCTCATGTGAGAAACTGCAATAGCTTTGTGTATATAGGGCGCCTTGTTAACTTTTTTGCCGGAACATTTATAATTTTAGTAGTCCGATTATAATACAGATGCTCTGGCGAAAAAGTTCGATTTGGCAGTGAACATCATAATTTTCCTTAGTCTTGCCTCGGCGCTGGCAACAGGCATGAGGTTACCGTGATCTAACCAACGCATGTTGTTCTCTTTTCGTCTTTTGTTTCGTTCATTCTGCGCGGGCTCGCCTTTAAGTTGATGAATTGTCGACGGAATGAACCTGTTTTAGCTTCCAGTTATTATAAAAGCAATATAATCAGCAACAACATTCATATTATGTTGGTCGATTTTTGTATATGATGTCGAGGATACTCTTAAAATTCGACTTAAGATTTACTTAATCAAGACAAAAACATCGAATTTTAATGAAATCAAGACCAACTATTTCTCATAACTCAATGACACCCAACACGTATTTCTACCTAGGCACAAGCATCGATTTCGGCGGCTGTTCTCAAAACTTGTGAGCAAATCCAGACATCACGCGGTCTTGCCTCGCACTCACGAGGTGGCTGCATGTCATGTCTGCATGTCATCAGTCCGGGAGATGGTTGTTATTCAATTAAAAGAATCGATTTACCTTCGGGTTGTATTTTGATCTAGATCAAGCACACATTTAATCTCTTTTGATGACGACAACCATTACTGGCGATGTAGCATACTCTCATTACCATCTGTTGCTTTATGTGTATCCATTTTCTCCTTCGTACCTAAGGGGTGAACGTATTTGTTACGATGAAAGGAAGTAAAGGAAATATTTTAGAAACAGTTTACACGCATGGGTTCGATTTACATTTACGCAAGGGTAAAATAATACTCTATTACTTGAGTTCTTAATGCTCGTTATCCCTCAATCTTATTTTGCTGGAAAAACGTTGGTGATATTAGTTTTTTTGCGTAGTTCACCAGATTTTTACTATTCAATATTGTCACTATTTGATTACACTGTAGCAGGACACTCATACCGGTGCCTCTGATATGATGTAGGAGGCATTGGTAGAGGGCACTGCGTCCGTATTCTCTAGGGCTGTCTCGATCTGTTCTAGCTTGCCCACGAGATCATCGTTCCTCATGCTGCTGCTACTCCCGTGTAAAATTTCAATTTGCACGTCGCCTTTGCTCAATTCAAGATGCTTCAAATCATAATAAATATCCGCATTAGAAAATCTCTAACGAAGATTTGCTCAAATTTTCTTCCTTCAGTGAAACATTCTTCAAGAAATTATTGGAAAAGCCAAGCATGGCAATTATCTCTAGGGCCAACTGATAGGCAGAAACATCTTATCGTGCAACCGTCAATCAAGGTTGACTACCATTCGCCACCAGTACTGCGCCGAATACGTTAAGAAATTTTACTGATTTGTTCCTATGGCTCATTGTCAATAGCTCGAGCTTTTAAACACGAGTGCAAGAACGGTAAACTGGCAAGTCAAAAAGTTTTCATTTCATTTCATCTCAGCCACAGGAGCAAAATTTGACGTTTTTAAGACAATCATGGATTTTCACGGTCATATGAGGAGTAAAGATACTGACATTTGCTTTCGCATTGAACGTTTTCGCGTTTGCGGACAATTGGAAGAACATTACATTCACTGTTCTTCAACAGAATATACTTTTAAGAGACATTAAAAATTCAGTAGATGCCAAAGTAAGACATTCAATTATATATCTGTGAGAATTTAGACGGAGTATCATTATCTTCGGTCCAATTTTAGCGATTCATAAAACTAAACAATTATTCAGAATATTCCACAGAATGTTCAAAAATTTTGAGCAGCATGTTGGTCAGGTGAAGAGCACCTGTAATTTATGGCATCAATGCTTACTTTGCAAAACCCTAATGACAGCCGGAATTTTTGCATTTAACGCTCAAGAATTGCGATGAACACGTGGAGCTCACAGCCTTGTCATATTAGCAATACATCCACTTGACTATGATGAGGTTGTTTTAGCTACTGAAACATGCTCAGGATTCTGCAAGTTTGACGCGGTTACGCGAATCACTCGATTGATTTTAGAGCAAGTGATATCTTGGGTTGCAATGAAAGCATCGGGTAAAATAGATTTTTTCTTATTGAAGTTTCTACGTTATAACGTTCGAGTGAAATTTTACTGAACACTTATTGGAAGGAAATGTTTAGGATTAGTTTTAAAAATCTTGAAAAATTTACGACAGCGACGCAGGTCTTCTCATCGGTCCACACAACAATATGAACTAACAAAAAATAAATTATTTTGGCTCATATTTCACTCATAGGCTGTTGTCGCAGAAACATTCCGAGACGGCCATTTGATAATTAGCATTGTTGTTTAATAATACCCGTTTCACTACTGTTAGACCTCTGTATTTAACTTCTGGTGAGAGCTGTAGCAGCATCTCCTCACATTCGAACTGAGAGCTTCATGATTGTAACGCAACTAAGTTAAGATTGTTAAGCGATGCACTCCAAACATTGAGAGATCACACTTCGAACATCGCTGAACTTCATTTCGAGGTCACTTCAAAGTAACATAGTTCAAGGGCACCTATGAAGATCATGCATGCCCGAGCTTAACGTAAAATTAATCATCGTTACTAAAAAAACTCACATCAGAGAAACGATTAGGACTTGATACACACTAAGGTTTAAAATTTTATTGACCGTCTCTAAAACCTAACATTACAAGCTTGTATGTTATCACACTACCCAAGGCAAAACAAATGCAGATTGCACAAGACTTAGGGGTTCATTTCCATCCAAGCTAAATGAAAAGAATCGGAAACTGCGAAGGAAGGCTTTCGGCTGAGATGAGTACATTAACGTTTTAACGGTTTCTAGCAAAATGCTAGGAGGAATCGGCAGGGGCAGCTAGAGCAAGGACAGAATTGACACGTGATTTTTTCGGGTCAAAATCTCAAGTTGAAATTTCTTACATTGAAATTTAGCCTTGAAGGAGCACTCAGTCTCTGGCAACCCTGTAGGACTATCAAACGCAACCCTCATAGTGCATCAGGAGTACGCGGTGTCTTGTAAAGCAGTGTGGTTGACAGAAGCTGAGTACTCTTTACAGCCCAATTTCACTGGAAAAAATTGAGAACTTGTGTAAAATAAAATCCAATTTCAAAATAATTCCCCGGCAGACCTGAACGGGATTAATGAGAATCAATAGTAACCGCAGGAGATGTTTGAGCCCAGAGTTAGTAGAGGAGTACTGCAGACTTCTGAAGAAACAGAATATTGACTATATTGTAATGAAGGTGGTAAACTGATGAACCTTCATGTCCCCAAGATTTAATGGCCTGGAAGTTTACGTACGTAGCTACACCAATGACGATCCGAAACACTAAAGCCGATTTCGAATCGAGTTATAATTTTAGTCATACGAAGCTAAAAAAGTCATTTAAAAATCACACACATTATCCCCATCATCAGGTCAGAAACATACAACGCATAAAAGTGGTCAATGGGCCAACACAAATAACGAGTGGAAAAATATTGTTGGACAAAAACAATTCCAGCACCGAGCTTCCCAATCGCCTCGACTCGACCTGTCGCAACAAATTAATTCTTACTTATATATGGAGTAAATATCGTGCTGTGGGTGAATTTGCGTTCAATTTACCCGTCATAAAATGGGGAGGAAGATTCCTCACTCCATCGCAGCCCAAACGCGAATGCTATGTTCGCGTTACAGTCTGCACTTAGTTGAAAAACGTAGAACATCGGTCCCACTATGTACATGTATATCTTGCAATGATTTAGATTACTATCTTAAACTAATTTTTTTACACAACAAAATATTTTTTACTGAAACACGGTGAGGCGTCAGCAACACTAAAAATCCGAATTCAAACATCGTGTATGGACATTGCATAGGACGGACACCAACCTTCTGAGAGCTTACAGTTTCACGAGAAAGAATGAAGAAAAAAAACAGGCGTATCATTCGCTGCGGTGAAGAGGGCCTGATTTTCAGTGAGAAATGTAATTCGCCAGCGCTATACAACTGCCTCGAACGCAAACCTTCGTACGCGCATGCGCGAGGTTTGAGGAGCTCGTACTTGAGGCACTTCTTATCAACCGTCTCGTTTTTCCAGAGCATCAGGGGTTAGTGCCACAATTAGAGATTTGAACATCCTGTAACTCTACTGTACACTTTCCTAAACGAACGATCACAAATGACGTCGGAATTGTTGAAAATATCGACGAAAAAACAGGTTACGAAGGTAGGTTAAAATGAAGCACTATTGACATGTAAAGTAATTTTCGTAGTCGTAACATGCACATAGGCTATTTATTCAAATATTTACTTGTAGTGAACATTTAACAGCAGAAGCAATCTTTGGACCATGAGAAATTCATAAATGACGGGCTTGATTTTTAGCTTTTGAAAATTTGTAATATGACGAATTATACACGCCAAGCTGTCTCATAGGAACGTAAGCTGATCGGGAAGATGTTTAATAAAGATGTTTTCAGATACTGCACTGAAATAATTTTTGAGCAAATTTTATTGCGTTAAAAATTTTCCCTGTCCCGATCTAGTTTTGTTGACTGCTTTTATACATTCGATCTAATGTCAGAGAACAATGACGATCGACCAGTACATTGACTAAGGATTAGAGCCTTGGGGCAGAACATCAGCTGATTTTCTGCATCTAAATTAAAACAAGCAGCTGAGAATCAAGGTGACAACTTATGGTCGGACGTTAGCGGCAATCCAGCCCGAGGTTATGGCCACTTTGTGGTAGATTCCTGGCTGGTGATCAACGGCGCAGCCAAAACCAGCTGAAGTGATGCCCGCCAGAGTCCACCGCCCTTTGTTGTTCACAACAAGCGGACCTCCTGAATCACCCTGAAAGAAAACAAATCACCTCAATAAAATATCACCATTTGTAAAATGTAAAAAAATGCAAGTCCGTCGTGGGTTAAATCATGTAGTTAGGTAGGACTAATCTCTAACTTTTTTCTTGTCTTTTTCTCTCGTAGAAAATGCAACCATACGGTGAAACAGACTTCCCGTTCGAGTACCTTATGCTTTATTTTCATTTCAACATTTCGTACAGCATCTTTGAGAATCCCTGAAATTTACGACAAACGTCTCTACTCATTTATGCGCGACTTGTAGCTAACTCGGAATCTGTTCAGAGCGTGGACGATGAAACTCAGACTAACACATGAGCTCAACAGGCGCACGAATGGCAAAATAATGAATACCGGGAATATGATGGTTATCCCTACTTCTAAGGCGTGAACATTTCGGTCTGATCTCGATTTATGCTACAAACTCATTGACTCGTAACTTGCAGGATCATATTTAACAGAATTTTTGTGGTTCTTATTACTCCTGCATGAGAACCCAACTGAATGAAAATCCAACACCACATTATATTTTATTCATTTTATCAAAGTTTAACCTCCATGATAACGAAGTCCTTATGATGCGCTAACTAACTGCGACATCCACAAGGACGCGAGAAGTAAACACATCCTCGATATCCCTCACCAAGCACGCGTCCATCTTCCCCTGCGAGTGGCCGGCGCAGAACATCTCGTAGTGGAGCTTCACGTCGATGTTCTTGAGGTGATGCCACCGCAGGCACTCTTGGTTGTCGATTATAGGCACGGTCACTTTCCTCAGGATGTTGGTGCCAGTTTTACCTGAGATCGCGAACAGAAGTGCATATTTCAGTCGAGTTAACACGACCTGAGCCTCATTATTTTGGGAGCTCGTCAGGAAAGAGGAAAACGCATTCGCACGTTCATTAAGCGCACGAATATTCATTGTATGCAAGTATAAACGTGTTTTGAGCTCACTCATTAATTTCATTAAAAAGTAAGCTCACTTATTTAGTTCATTAAAAGCTAAGCTCATGAACATTTACGTTCATAGCGTATTAACTTTATCACAAGTAAAGCTCAAAAGGACAAGCTTACCTTAACTGAGTATTGCATTATTTAAGTCCCTAACAAATAATTTAGCGAGCAGAACTTCAACCTGCAGGTCACGACGATCGATTAAATACCCTGATGAATTTTCTGATAATAATCAGAAGTGAATCACCACTGCTCGGTCATCGCTTGAGTCAGATTACAAAATTCCCCGAATGCTAATTATCAGAGCTGGATTAATTCAGATCAGCGGGTATTGTTTCATTTGAAAACATTAATGATACCATGTTAAAGAGTACAGTGTAAATGCAGCTATGCGTAATACAAGTTTGCTGTTATATAACCATCATACGTTGGAGAACAACTTTCGACTAAAATATAGTGGTGAAACTCAAGGTACTTCCTGTAGTGGTGCTGTTTGCATCCGTTAAGACATCACGAAGGTGGAAGGCAGAAAAATAGAATTTCATTTCATGATGACTTGTGTTTTTCACACCGGAGGCTAAGCTCATAGAGTGTCTTCAACCGGTAACAACATTAGTATGATTTGTATACCCGTGGGTTTCAATGTCAGAAATAAAAAACCATCATTGCTTGCTTGCTATCGGAACAGCTTCTGAGTCGCAATAGGCAATGTGAGCATTAATTTGGCTGCATGGCATATTATAAAGCGACTGTGTGTTCATTATAATTATCTATTAACGCTGTCGGTACAGCGAGAGGGGCAAACTTCTCTATGGGAGACGACTTATCGATTTAAATCGACAGGTGTTTGAAAGCAGACAAATACCGTGGTCTGCTCATGAAATAAATAATGCAAATGGTTAATTTGCCATTACTATTGACTACTAATCCCCCAGTTCTTCATCCAACCAACAAACTACCAAGTTCTTCATCACACAAACAACCAGTTTATCGTCTAACCAACAAACTACTCACTTCATCATCGCGCCGACCAAAACAACCATCTAGGTCTTCCTCGTCTCCCTCACATCAACGAACCCCTTTGTCATCTATCTCTATAATCGCCCTTCTACCTAGTTATACACTATGCTAACCACCTGGTCTTCAATCATTTTTACCAACCTACAAACAAGTTCTTTACTATTGACAAATCCACAGTCGTCGCACAGCTCACCGTAACTGTTGTCTGTCTTGCCCCAGCCGGCGACGATGCCGATGGCCCCAGGGAAGTGGTCGCCGGGCGGAGGAAGGCAAATTGGCACGATGTTGGGTCTGTAGCTGGCCGGCCTGGACAACCTCAGCACTGCCACGTCAAACCTGAACACGGGAATACGAGCCACACACTTCCGTTAAGTTGAAATGTTCACGTCACCAAATTTGTGGCTATTAGGTGAGACTTTCCTCTAACTTTTTGTTGAAGTCGATCACTTTGTATTACGTCCTCGTCTCAATTAAAGACATGTGCTGAACATCGCCGTAGTCCTACATTGCATTTGGAGAAATAATGGATTGGATAAGGGTGCTTTTGTTTTCCCACGTACGAAGTTGATTTTCAATAAGAGAAATCCCTGTCAACCAAGCTTTTGGAGTAATTGATTAGTGTGAGAAAATGAAAGAGAAATGGGTGTTTATTATTGAAAACAAGAAATATTTGCAGCTGGCCTCTCGCCAACTCCAGTTTGTGAGCCTTAAAATGTTTTCATGTAACAGTTTTCACTCGATGAAGGTGAACATCAGCAATTGATAGAGACTCCGTTGAAAATGTGCTCATTATGTTTGTCTATAACGTGGTATTTTGCAATGCAATTGTTGCCAACTGAGCTAACGAAAGAAACAATAAAAACCTTATATTTCAAACCGACGAAATGAGAGAGAAAGGCAAATGAAGCTAAAGTGAAGACAATAGGTATTAGAATAGTGAAAGCCATTAGACTAATAAGATGCCACCTTCTAGGCAGGGTAAAAATGAAACAGACGACGATAAACACAAAAATTCCATGGTGATTTCGAATCTTTCGAGATTGCTGAAGATGAACTTGGCTTCCACTTGCTTCCATAACTCCCATTGCACTTTTTTCGTTTACAATTGAACCTTTTAATTTGTGCGTCAGCACACCAAAGTGCGTTTGCAGCCATAACGAATGGTACCCACCTGTCAGGCTGCGTCAGCATGTACTTGAAGTTTGGATGAGTTCTTTTCTCGACTACCCCGAACGACTCCTTAGGATAGGGCTCGTAATGCCTGCCAGTGTCCTTCGTGTCGAACTCCCCGAGATGGATTGTGATGTCGCGCAGTCGGGCTCTGAGGAAAGTTGCGCCATATTGTTTGGAAAGTACTATTATCGAGTCATTGTAAAACGGTGTACCGGACTCTGAGGAGAGTTGTACCGTATTAATTATGAAAACAATCTTCAGATAGTACCCAGGATACGAAAAGAGTCGTAGGATATTATTTTTCATATCTCAATAACATACGATATCGTCGAGTAGCGTAATATTTTTATGCAAACCTCGAAAGGAATGCGCATGAATGGGTAAAATCAGTAAATACAGGATTCTCATCATTTCAGAAATAACATATCTATTTCAGAAGTAGTCTGTACGCATTCATTGCATATACATACTTATTACATACGTCTAATTGCCTATATAGCCTTTCAAAAGCCAATACGTGTGATTAAAGCGTAGCCTACGTATTTCGAAGTAGCCTACATACATTTCAAAGGTAACCTTCAGCGCAGAAATAGATGTGTAATCCAGTTATTTTTTTTGCCCACAGTTCGACTGTTTAGGGTATAACGCAGGGTTTTTTTATATTAAAATATGAGCATAGTCTGCCATTAGCCCAAGATTAGCCAGAGAAAATAATATTTTGAATAATACCCTAGCATTTATGAATTACCAGTAATCTCAGAAATTTCTGGAAATCACTGAACAATAAATAGTGAGTTTTATCGGCGGCCCCAATTTTGAGCTGCAGTTAACAGTCCGATCTAAGCCTGAGTTTCTGATCACATAATGCTAAGCAAGTCCGTTCGGTCGCAGAGCTCGCTGCTTCAAATCCATCCCGGAACGATAGTGCTGTCAATGGATCAATTGTAGATTAATTACGTGTCTTCAGAATTATGTTAATCTTTATATGAACATAGGGCCCCTAGGTAACGAACCCCTTATCACTATGAATATCCATGAAATTATTAATTGTGTGGTTTTACAGAGAGTCCGGAGCATACATAGTCCCTATGCTGCGTTCTGCGTTCTGAAATATAAACAGACAAGAACACAGGAACAGGAGAAGCTGTCCCTGAGTCGAAACAATATTGTCATATGTTGGGGAACTAGAAGAAAAAAGTAACACAGCAAATTTGGTTTCAAAAATTGCACACGCATTTCAAATTATAACGTTCTTCCCTGCTAAATTGCTCATGCCTTGAGGTAGGAATGACGCTGTTTCCCCAACGAATACAAATGAGGACAGACGGCTAGAATAGGTTAGAGAAGATAGTTAGAGCTTCCTAAACCACAACGAAGGTGTTCTCAAGAGAGTTAGAAAGCAGGCATCATTTAGGATGGAATTTTTGCACATGGTGTGTCCCCACACCTGGCGAACAGAAACGGTGAAGTATAAAGGTTGATGAAACATACTAAAAGTTGAAGAAAGAAGTAATAGCTGTGAAGAATAGCGCAGAATGGAACCGTAAAAAGTTAATCCGCAATAAAATAAAAAGCCTATTCTATTCCAACGAAAGGAAGGCCAACCTAACCTTTAGCTCTGGACATCACATGTTCCCGCCTGGGAGCATGCCTTCCCACATTCAACAGCTATATCAACTTATGTATCAGCAGACCTAAGCGAGAGATGTTCAGGGATCCTGTCCATCCCGAGTAGGGTTTGCCATCCCGGGATAAAATGAAAATCCCGGAATCCCAGGATTTCAGAAAGACAATCCCGGGAATTCTTTTTATTTTACATTTATGCAATTACAATTTTTTACCTATGCCCATTGCAGTATTTGGCGATTTAGGGAGCGAAAAACCTTTCCCTGAGAATGATTCTCTAATTAATGCACTCTTTGTAACTGTATTTACTGACACGTCATGAACTGCTGCAAGCTTAGTCACTTGTTCTTCTGGATTACTTCAATGTACCATCACGAAACTTGTTATTTTTGTTTGTTTAAGTTTAATGTTTTGACTACTGTATGCTCTTCCGTGCATGAGGGTGCTTTGTTCCAATATGAATACTTTTTTCTCAGCTACTAGTTGACGCAACTGGGTCTACAGTTTCAGGCTTCATCATGTTGTGTTCACTCTTTGGGTGACGTAACAAGCCACTGGTAGACCAGCCTTTGCAAGTAAACTAGCATCTTATGTTCAACTCATTCCGTGAAGAACATTACAACATTAAAGTTTGCCCTAGCTGTTGTAAATTGGTATACGATTCCCCAAAGCATTGAGGCGTAAAGTTCCACTATTTGCGTAAATGAAATTAAGAGAAGTTACCATCCTAATTGTATGCTTGCCTGTAGCGTGAGCACAAAATTTGTTACAGCTTGTTCATATATCCAGTAACTGTTACAGTCCAGCAAATGAACTCTAGTTTCTCTCAAAAAATGTAGCGTCTACACAAGTTTTCGTTTTTTTCCAGAGTGTTGGTTACAGTCAAGCAAATCAACACTGGTTTTTCATTAGCAAATGAAATGCACACGCAAGTTTAACTCTAGAGCGCGGGTTACAATCGAGCAAATCAACTTTGGATTCTCATTAGAAAAAGTAAAGCAGTGTGTGCGCAAGTTTTCCTCCAGTGGGTAGGTTACAGTAAAGCTTGCATACTTTGGTTTTTCATTAGCAGTACCCCAACTAACGATAAGGTCACATGAGGAGAAAACCTTATCCTTATCTCACCGAAGAGATACGAAGTCGCTTGTTGTCGATAACTTTTGATAGGAGACTGAACATCACTCGCAATCTGGTACCAAGAGAGTTCTTACAACACAAACGTCGCAATCGAATTCTAACGAGTAATATGAAAAGAAAAATATCAGCCTGCACTTTAGTAGCGATTGATCAATTTACCAGAACTGAACTACTGCCACTTCAGGTGGAATATGAAATAATTCTTCATAAAATTGGAAATCGATTTACGAGTATCTACGGAAGTGGAAAAAACCACTAAGTACCCAACATCTCTTCAAAAATAGAAGGTTACTGGAAAATAAGACCTCCAAAATCCATTCTAATGAAGAGATCTTGTGTTGTGTGAGGGTACTTTAGAAAATAACCGAGGAATGCCAAGTCCTCAAATGGACTTAGAATCTTTAGAAGCATATATCACGATATATGCAGGTGTAGAGAATCATATCTTGTAACATTGGACTTCAGAAGCCTGAATAAACAGAAACTTTCTCATAGTAGACTGCCAGTTTAGTTTAGTTGTTAGCTTTAGCCTCCCTACCCGCAGAAACAAATGCGATCCAATGAGAGGAAGGGCGAAGGCACCATTTAGTATTGAGTTAAGTAAACGCGGAATCTACGCAGAAAGGACGTAGAAACAGTAAGTTGTGAAAGAAGATTATGAAACAAGACCAAAGTTGAATAAGAAAGTAGTACGTGCTGAAAAACAGCACAGCAGTCAACCGAAAAAAGGTGGTCCTTAACACAACAAAAACATTTTATTAAAACAGAAAAAAAGCCTACCTAACTCTCAGCTCGGGCCCTAACATTGTCAACCTGGGAGCGCTAATTCCCATAGATTAGTACACTGCCATATGCATTACTGTCACACTTCGAAATCGGTTACTGTATAGAAACATAACTTTTCTATCAGTATGAGGTAGTAAGAGTGAGTTCCTATATTTAAGAAAAAATTGAATCCCCTAACCTCATTGGAGCTGAGCGCATGTAAAATTAAAAAATTGGCTGTAACATTAGCGCAAATGTATCAACATCAAAATACCATATTGCATTTCTCTTTTGTATTTTGATGTCATTGCTAATCGCGATTTCATGATTCGGTCATCAGCGTTCATTACGTAATTCCTGCAGTTAATTTCAACACTTTCATGAAGCAGGCGAAAGAATCTATTGACGCCCTTCGGGTTCACCTGCGTCAGCTGATGCAAATTTGCTGAAAAATACCGAAACAATACCATGCAAAATTACCTAACCGATACTGTGTAAATTACATAAACAATGCTGTGTAAAATTACTTAAACTATGCTGTGCAATATTGTCTAAACGATAGGGTGTAAAATTTTTGCGCACTTCATATATTGTCACTTCCAATTATACGCTAGAACAACTTTCATGGAATTTGTACAGTTCTTACATTCAAAGTAATGATGATGAATATCCTCAACAGCAGATGCTACAAAGATTACAACAGTTTAAAGTATTCTAAATAGCCATCAGTAATTGCTGTGAGCCACTATGTGGGGGGAATAATTCTCTTGGTCTATTTATGGAACAACTACTGTTGATGATATAGTGGTCGGTTAACTTGGATAATTTGAACTGGTTATGGTTATTTCAGTAGTTTTTCATCAGATAAATTTTATGAATTCTTAAATAAAATGAAATTAGCGATGATTTTTGGCACATCGACATCGCCAATGGCGCCTGACGACAACGCTCGCATTTTCTCTCGTGCCAGAGATGTCCACTGAAGAAGTCATACAGCACATGTTTTCACCACTTGGTCTTATTTAAATATGCAACCTTGAGATAAATAATAAATTTTACCAGGAGTTTAAGAAATAAATAATGATAAAATAATAAAAAATCGATAGTTCAATTTTTCAGACATAAGGGAGG
>JACJUY010001441.1:0-11761 GCA_014220935.1 Platorchestia sp. MABIK | reverse complement strand
CCACTGAAGAAGTCATACAGTACATGTTTTCACCACTTGGTCTTATTTAAATATGCAACCTTGAGATAAATATTAAATGTTACCAGGAGTTTAAGAAAATAAATAATGATAAAATAATAAAAAATCGATAGTTCAATTTTTCAGACACAAGGGAGGCACTTGCATATTACAATGGAGCTCGCTTGATCTCCATGTATTTCGAATTGTAAACCTATTTGTGGTTTAAAGCATTTGCCCTGGGTGTCACAAAAAATGAACTCGTTCATTGACGATTATTCATGTATATTTTGTATTTTTTCGGGTGCAATTGAGTATTTTTCTATGACATTTTATTTTTTTACCTAAGTGTATTTTATATAAATCATTAGACTTGTGTCTATGTTAATGAACCCTAATATCAAAACAAAATACCTGAGTATTGGGAAGTCGAATAGTTGGTAAAGTTTTTTGGGACACCCTGTATATTATTTATAGGTCGATTTCGTAAGCACTCTGAAGCCACTAAGTAAGCAACGGGAAACATTGCGTGGACCTGAATAAGTCATAAGCTATTTCATCAAATCAATAGCACGTACAAGAGTACAAGAAGGAATAAAAGGAGAACGCATTGGACTTGATTGACCTCTACTTGAGGTCACCATGACCACCTCTCCAAGGCTGGCAGGCGCAAACAAATTATCTTCAAGGCGGTCTGTACACAAAAATACTTCAAGATTAATTATACCAGACTAATAATTATAACATGCTAAGTGTATTGTGTGAAGCATTTGTGGGAAAAATTCAACAGGATCTGTACAACTGTACGTGTGAACCATTTTTTGACACACTAGGTTTTGGTACCCCTGCCTTCATACATGTAAATATCTCACTACCGAACTATGGGTTCCCGATTATTTAATTCTTTTAGTAGGCGAAGTTAACATTACTAAGACTTTAAATATGAGATACTCAGGAGTGGATGATCTGTGAAATAAAACTTCTCAAGTGAGCCAGATTCGCAAAATCTGTTCCTCACAAAAAAAGCGTCAGGGCTCTCAAATTTTTGCTCGACATCTCGAGACCGTTGTCAGGGAGAAGATAAATGAGCTTATCGTCTCTATAAGGCTCGTATCAGACGAGTGAGATAAGATTAGATGCAGGCTTTGATCACGCCACATTATATCGAAAACAAACGTAAAGATGATCACATGACTTTACAAATTCACTTTTTTGTGTTCGCGAAAATTGACGGTTACGATTCACGAAAGGGCATCGCGCAATGATGTAAAATGATATGAAGCACTCATCAATGGCATTTTTCTTCAGGTTTACAGAGTTTTCCTTGGTTTTCTTCATACTCTTTCACTGGTTCAGTGATTTACTTTTCCGATGTCATTTCAATGAAAATATCTTCTTGTCAGTCATACGTTTTTTGCAGAGACTTGTTGTTTTGACTAGATGTGACAAAATGAGAAACGAGAGGCTAACGACCATTTTCTTTTCGATACACATATGCGTTTTTATATCTATTTCAGAAATTAAGAATTAAGTCATGACTCGAGAGTCAAGCAGTTACATAACTGAATCCTCCATTTCGCCCAACTGAAAGTTGTGAAAAAACAAGATTGGTTTGTTCGACGTCTTCACTTCTTTGAAGAACTAGATCGTAATCCATAAAAGTTACCGGACAAAATTTGTTTTTGAGAGAAAAGCGCGGCAATTTGTTCGCACGTGAGAAACTGATATGTGGCTGCAGCAGGCAGTAAGATGAAGACAAGATTGCAGCAAAAATAGTTGAAATTGAAACAAAAGTTGTCGGGAAATTCTTTCAAAACAGAAATTCTTTCAAATGATTAGACTACCTTCCGGAAAAGGAGAAAGAAATACAGTCAAATGTGCGTCGACACTTACACCCACTGCAGGGTTTTATGACCAATGTGGTTGAGTCTCCCTTACAATACGAGAGGAATTCTAAGAAATGCGAATGTTTAATATCGGCAGGTTATCGAGGACACGTAAGGTTAAAATACATTTTTAACTCAAGCTCCGGATTGTGCATGCATTTCCTCGCCATATTGAGTTTCCCCAGAGCGACGAGCTATTGCTTCTTTCAAGGTTTGTTACGTTATATTTCCTGAGCAAATGTACTACGGACACGAAAAAGAGGCATTTAAAACACATTTAAGAATATTTCAACGCTGAAGCTGATCAGCAAATCCCCGACGAGTGTGTGAATAAATTAATTTTTTGCTCATTAGCGATATCGTGGTTGATAAATGGGCTGAGGCTCGAACTGCTCTGCTCTGAACAGTTCCTCTCGAGCATTTTTCAAGACACTCCTTCTCTACCCCCTTCATCATGGCTTTCACAGTTGGCACAGGTGCTGCGTCACAAAGAAGCAGACATCGATACTGAGAGCATTTTATCGCAAAAGCTTCACTCACTTGTGCACACAGTGTGCGGCAGTGGCGACGTAGTACCTGTTGACCAGCACACCGCCGCACTGGTACCCCGCTATCCTGATGTGAGCCTGCCACGGCAGCTCTGCGAAGCGGGCCTCGCTGCCGCCTATGATGCGCTTCGTGAGGGTGTTGCTCGACAGCTTCTGCACCCCGCACTCTGGTGACGAAGCGACATTAGTGGTGGACTTCTGTGTGACAGGTGTTCACACCACTTCTTTGTGACAGGCGTTTGCATCTTAATGTGATGCATTTTTTTAAACCATTCCAATTCGATTTATTTTGATGAATTTTATAAGCTTTCACTGTGGTACATTACATGTTCATGTGTTTAGAAGATTTTTTGTGATAAATTTTACTACCAGTTATTCTTAATAGATTTACTACTCAACATTCCACTAGCATCCACCGATTCATTATGACTCATTTTGGAATTATTTCCACCGGGTTCATTCTATCAGATTTTCCGTTCATGTATGTGTTAGTCCTGAATCATTCTTTTTTACCCAGCTCGTCGTTGAACATTTTTCTTCCATCAATGTGTTATTTCTCACTCACGTATAATAAATGTTTTTTTTTGTTATACTTGAATCCTCAGCATTTGGGAGTTAAAACAATTGCAAATTCTTCATTTGAACTAGTGTTGCTTAAACTCCCTCAGAGGTGGCTTTTGTGTTTATGAAATGAGAAATGTTTCATGGTTGCTTTTGAGTTTATGAGAAATGAGTTTATGAAACAAGATAAAAGTAAGACCAGAATGTAATGGTCGCTGAAAAACAGAACAGCAGTGAACCGAAAAAAATAGTCCTTAACAAAACCAAAAACCTATTCAATTTCAACAAAGGAATGCCTACCTAACCCTTTAGCTCAAGACCTCACACATTCCCCGTGATGAACATTTAAAAAATATTCATAACATGTAACTTGACGCCTCTCACCAGGCTCGTTGTAATAGATTTCATGATCACGAGGTTCCTCTTTCCTAGCGACGGGCGCGACAGACTGTCGCAGCGCCTGCGTGCGGTACTGCGACTCTGCGCTGAGGTGGGGCGGCAGCGACCCAGCGATGCCGTTGCTGGAGAACTCCTCCTCGTACGGAGGTGGTCGTCTCTGGTCCGGGCCCAGGTGGGGGGGCCGCTGGTCTGAGCCCAGCCATGAACCTGCAGGTGTAATTTTTTGCATGTGAATGTTTGATGCTTAACTTTTCAGCCATGAACCTGTGAGCGGTTCACGTTATTTTTTTTCATGTGAAGGTTTTATTGGACCTGCAAACAGTGTACGCAGGTTTTTTTAAAGTGAATTTTTGATGCTTAACTCCCCAGCGATGGACCTGCAAGTGGTTCACCCTAGTTCTTTTCAAATAAATGTTTGATGCTCAACACCTCAGCCATGATCCCGCCAGCGATTCACGTTAATATTTTTTTAAATGGATGCTTGAACCTTGAGACAGGGTTAGAAGAGCCCTGCAAGGGTAGTTGATTGGTGATACTATAGTTGGTGGGCTTGATTAGTTTCTTGATAATCATAGTTTTTGGCGAGAGTAGTTCAGTAGTTTGATGTGTTGGCTTGCAAGTCAAGTTTACCATAGTGACGTAAAATGGCTAGTTAGTTTAGTTGACTAGTTTAACAAATTGATCAATAAAAACTAACGTGACAAATAGGCTGGTAAGACTATATAGTTGACTAGTGCCATAGATTGGCAGGTCAAACTAGTCAACTAGTCCCACAATGGCAAAAGGCTGGTAAGCCTAGTTGACCAGCGAAAAAAATTGACTGATCAGGCTAGTTGACTAGGGGGAAAATACGCTGGTAAGACTCGTTGATTAGTTTTACAAATTGACTGATTAGAATAATTGACTAGTGTGACAGATTTGCCAGTTAGACTAGTTGACTAGTTTCACAATTTGAGCAGTTTACTAGTGAGACAAATAGGTTGGTGAGACTAGTTGGCAGCACAACACACCCTCAGGCAGCCAGGGAAGCCTGGACGGAGAGGCGGCCTCGGCGGTCCGCAAGTGCGGAGGCAAGATGAGGTTGGCGGAGCCTGGGGAAAGTCAGACAATTAGAGAAGCGCATCACCTTAGCTACATTTATAAATATTTCTGCATAAATAAGTAAAGAAAAGCCATGGTAAATAAAAAATGCGGCAAAAATGAGAGAATTCACAGTTTAGGGCATCCAAGTCAACAATAATGAAGCTATCAGGACGAATACTAGACAGAAAAAAACGACACAAGCCTCCCTCAAAACTACGACCGCGATCGCGAGAAAAGGTTTGTGAAAAATCAAATTTTAATCGTACAAAGAAAATTTTACACATGCTCGAATTCATAAATGTTCACATACCGACATTTACAATTATCTGCATGAGCTCAACAAGATCAACAACATGCTAGCTACGCTTTATGAACAAAATACGCTCATCACAAAAGACTGCCCACAAATTTACGACTGCTTTACGGAGTGTGAAAACATGTAAGCAAAAATTCTTAAAAGATGTCAACAAATACTGCCAATAAATCGCTCCCTCTCGTTTCAGAAGTATCACTCTCACTGGAATATCCAAGAAGAAAAACGTTCATGCAACGACACAACACCCGAAGATGACAGTAATATTTATAGTGTTAAATGCTAAAAAACAAAATCCACGGTTATTTACTAGCAGCACAACAAGAAAAATTCAGACAAGGTTTTTTATCTACTCTAAGGATAGTCCTTAATCTATTTTACTTCTTCCTCAGAACTCAAGCCTAAGGCGGTTGTCATTATAGTTCTCAGTCGATGTTCAATGTTAAAAATCTACTACTTTCAACAGGTATCTGCTCACCACGTGAGGGAATTTCACGTGGCTTTGTCATGCACCGGCTTATATGGTCATCCGTCTAGTTAGGAGCTACTTCTATTTGTAACGAGAACTCAGGACCTCAACGCTCAAGGTAACTTTCGATGTTTTGACGTTGCTCTCGTTGGCCATACGGCACATCACATTACAGAACCATGATTTTCCTTGACTTGATATCGGAAGCCCATTCCAGTGAAAAGAGGGCTTTAGAAGGACCACCGAGAGAGAGCAGCAGTTTTGAGCACTTACAGTAAGGGTCGTAAGACTCATAGGTCACCTTGTCCTCTAACACCTAAAAATCTTCAGCCAAGTTTTCAAAGGCCTCAATCATCCAGGGCCTTTAGACTCACAGGACAAATAGTGCTGTAATGTCCAAAAATCACCAGCCAAGGGTTAGAGAACAGTATCGTGTCAAAGGCCTCAGTACCCAAGGGCCCTTAGACTCGCATGACTCCTAGTCTTCTAATGCCCAAAAATCTCCAGCCAAGTTTCAGAGTTTCATGTTTTAGAGCTTCAGTACCCACGATCCCGAACCTCCCAGGGAGTCCAGGACGCAAAAAGGTCCTAATCTCACCAAGGGCCGAGGCGGGGGCGTCCCTAAAGAGACCTCCGATGTGTCTCAAAGTAGGCCCGGTAGCTTTGAGGTCACTCCTGACGCTCATAACCCCTCGTGAGGTCACATGTGAGGGCACGCAGCACGTGTAGATGTAACCTCCGCCGCACTTGTTCACAGGCGTGCCTGCAGCGGACGTAATGGACGCGGGAGTTGGTTGGGTCATGGGTGATTAGGTAACGTCAAGTGTACAAAATTATTAAGTAATTATAACCTAAAATTTAACCGCCATATCATGAGCTATTTGATGTATCCTAACATTTTGACCGCAATTGGGTAAGCTGGAGAGCAATATTCAACCCAAATTTAAAGTCAATTGAAGTAAGGAATTTGAAAATAGCGAACATTAACGGGATCGTGCTTTCATTTAATTTTGATTAAAAATTCATGAAAGATAAATTTTTGGCTTCTGCTTGGTCAACAATGGATTGATAATAAGCTAGTTTCAGCCTCTCTAACCAAGACAAATAGGAAGGATGAAGGCACCGTTTAGTATGGGGATAAGGGAACGCAGAATCTATGCACAAGGTGTGTTACCCACGAGCTTCCCTGCGCATAGAAACACAAAGTTGAGAAGGAAAGTTGGGAACAAGATAAAAGTTTAAGAAGAAAGTCAGAGATGCTAAAAAATAGGACAGCAGTGAACCAAAAAAGTTAATCCTTAGCAAAACAAGCACAAATTATGTCAACAAAAAGATGGTCTACCAAACTCTCAGCTCGGGACCTCTGTTTTTCTCCCGGGAGTTGTCGGTCAGCAGAATTATGCAAACCTCTTCCGCGACCAACGGCGGCTCACGTCGTGGTCAAAATGTTTAGCACACGCTAATTTAAAAGATGTGAAACATTACCCAAAGACTAAGAAATGAACAACGATAGACATATTTTGCAGTTTGTCCATTCATATCATTGTGCACTAGGACGACAGTGACACAACGCAATTTCATTCGTACGCTGGCCAGGTAAAAAGTCAGATAAAAATGTTGTTCAAGCAATTCATCAAGAAAAAATTATTTCCTAATTACTGTACCACTAACTACCGAGTACGAAAATGTTGGATTTGGCGAGTGCCTCCCTAGGTTACCCCATGTTTTTATATATTTATTATTTATATTTCGGTTAATCTCATCCAAAAAAAATTTTCGTCAATTACAGAGCAAATTTGAATATGAAATCAAAAGAATCTTAAATCATGCCCTCAAGAATTCACACAGCCTAACAAAGAAAACAGCTTTTGGTTTAGGTTTAATCTTGTCAAGTCTCGTTAGTAAAGTTAACCAATATTTAAGGCGTGTATTTTCATCGGTAATACTAAAATAGTTTAATTTCTTCTGTTTTAGTCATGCAGTTTTCGCAATACCATTTCTCTTCACATCATCAACTACTAATCCGGTAAAGTTTAAGTACACTGAGTTCACAGTACTGAACCGAGAAAATGCTCCAATTGTCGTTAATGACTAACAATATTTGAGTACTCTGGTCAACATGTCCGCGTGCTCAGTATAACAACTGCAATATTCTGTCACTCGCGAGTGATTGCAACCCCACCCAGACACGACAGTTCTTCGACACCAACTCACCTCCCTGTATGAGGCACGTGAGCAGGAAGGTGCATGGAGAGAGCGACCCTTCGTTGTTGCACTCGGACGGAAGGCTGAGCAAGTTACGCAACAACCAGCCTCCACTCTCCACTGCGGCACATAGCGGGGCATTGCAAACACGCTGAACATCTAACGTAGTCAATGTTAAACCTGACAGATGTGCCTCAGTATAATAAGTTCTTGAAAGTTTTTTGATAATTTTTGCACGATCATGTTTCTCAATGCGCACTTTACAGAACTTAGCTTCTTGAAAGAGCAGTTTCAGACCTACTATGAGTGGCTGAAAATGTATCAGGATTGACTTGACCAGTCAAAGTATTTGTAATAGATAAAATCCTATAACGTAATAGAAAGGGCCTTCAAAAAAACCTCGGCTATCAAAGCATTAAATCAATACGTCCTAATTAAAAGTCAAGGTAATTCTTCAGAAGGAAACGATTATTTTACAAATTTTCAAAATTGTAAGGTCAAAAAAAAAGAATAAACGATACACCTCGAATAAAATTGGAAATATTCTTAACATTCATGCGTGTCTTTCAAACGTTAATATACATTGCATTAACTGAAATTTTATATTTTGCAGAGGCTAAGCAAAGAGAAGAGGGTCACAGATGTAGAGAGGAGACACCACTGAACTCTCCAACACAAGCGTGAAATGTTTAGTTCCAAACTTGCATGGTGACGTGCTCAATTTTCAAGGTCTATACAAATTGTGTCTGAGTGAGAGAATTATGCTCCTAATATTGAACGGCTTTAAAATAGTTTGAGGTCGTGAAGGCTGTCATCCAGACTGCCAGCAAGCACAAGTTGTAGCACAGAAGTTAGTTAAAGGCTCTATTTCCATTGAAAAGACGCTTTCGCGCAAGACACAGAAGGGACCACGTGGAGTGGAAATTCTCACTTGTGGATTCTCACAGGAGACCCTGCGCATGGAAATACTGTAAGTTTAGAAGAAAGAGGAAGGAAAGTTAGAGAAGTGATACAGTAGTAGTTACTAAAGCTGAAAATAGTGAAGTGGGCGCTAAAGGCAAGAGCCCTGGAGGCACTTAAGGAGCCTAAAACCATCCCTTTTGAGGCGCCAGTCCCCAGGGCATAGGACAGACTAACGTAATTGGCGAAATCCTTGTGCCGATCTCACGCCTCTTGAGGGCCAGAAAGTTTAAAACACCATCACCTCTCAATAAAAAAAGCCCATGAATATATAAGCATTTTATTTAGCGTGTTCAATTTCGCAAATATTATAATATTTTAAATAGGTGTCGTGAATTTGTTATTGTCTCAATGTATTGTGAATCGTATACGCGACCTGTAAATAGAATGAAATGAGTAAAATTCTTTTACGAATGTTGTTTCTGTTCGGCTCAGGTAAGGAACATAATCTGAACCTCGTGTTCTTAGTTGAGCATGACTCATAGAACGGAGGTGCGAGTACATCTACTGGGGAAAATGTTAATAAGTCAACGGAATCTCGACTGAAGACTTCATTACGCATGAAATAGAATAAAATTTGCGAAGGCATCGCAAATAGAATTTGTATATTAAGATATTAAAATTTGTCTACACCATCCTAAAAGTTCGTGATAAATCATGTTTAAAGCATAAGAGTAGTCAAATCAGAGGCTACGCCATATGAAGTGAAATGAAGAGCCAATAGATCGCAAGAACATCAGGAGTGGTGTGCATGTCTGAGCCCTACGGATCGAAATAAAATAATTGCATCTTATATATTTGAAGAAACGAATGTGCAAAGAACTGGTAGGGAGTAAAGCAGAGAGTATCTACTGATAATGTTGTTTGCGATGAGAAACGGCTAACAAAGCGTTGCACAGGTTCGTCAGCCGCGTTCAGCTGCTGCAGCGTCATGCAAGGGAGATAAACTTGGACATGCTCAGGTAGCGCTGGACGTTAGGTGAATAAATGTTGCCCCAAAATATTTAAGGCAATCTTTGTGCAATTAGGTGAATGAAATGTTAAAAATTTCAGATTATATTACAAATAAAATATTTTGCAGGCTGAAAGTTTCATTTTGTGAAATAATCATTTTCTTCGACGAAAAAAGTGCATTGGTTAAGTGGGATCCACCAATAGCATTCCACTCATGGGAAGGCAGACCAATGCAGCGTGAAGGTAATGCACATGAGCAGGATGGTGCAGTTACGTAACAAGAAAATGTGATTTCAAGCAGTGTAAAATAAGGCAAACAGGAACAATGTCAGATGAAATTTTCAGAAACACTTGTTTCCACTTTAAGTTACACTTGTGGTCTTTGCTAATGATTTCCGATGCAGTAAGTTGTAGTAAAGTATCCAAAAAAATATCCAGTTTGCTCATAACGTTACAACGTGGTGTGTGACTCGTACTGATGTGACACGTGCCTCATTTTCAAGAAATGGTGATGGGCACACTTTCAAAAAAACACGCGCAATTTTGCATGAAAAAAAATCGAAAATTTGTCAAATATTGTAGCGCTCGAGTGGAAGAATTCATGTTTAATGACACACACACACCTGTGGTGACGACACTCTGCCTCGCTGCAAGTCCTGCAGGAAGACAATGTTTTCTCTGGTGACTCTGTGCTTTGAAGTTAGTTTTGGATGATCTTTCATGAAAATACATTGAATGAGTAGGGAAGTATTATCAACAAAACATTAGGCCAGTGGCCAATTTATAGCGTCAATGGCGATTGGCACTAATATGAGAAAGAACAGAATTTCCCATGAAATATAGTGAAATTTTTTAGACCAAAAGCAGCTCATCACTCTACAGATAAATTTCTCAACTTTCGTCGTGTTTTACCATGAGCGCATTTTATGAACCAAATTCTAATTAGATTTAAATGTCAACGAGGACTTTTTACAGTATTCGACGAAGTGAAACATACATATATCAAACCCAAGACAAATACTACATGGATTGTTGACCCAAAATATCAAATTTTCATGCAGCGAAACTACAAGTTACGTGCGGTATATACAACCAGGGTAAAAATGGCCATCAACTAGTAATGAAAGGCGTAACTGGTGGAGTGAAATACTTCAAATTACTGTTACTTGAAAACTATAGACGATCAGAAGTGCATTTTATACTAGGCTTAATTACTACTCCAAACACAGCTATTAGGGGCAAAAAAAGTGTACAAAACCCTTAAAAAACAACAATCCACAATGATTAGCTTTAGAATTGTAAACCCCATGAAAAAATCTACGAAGAGCAAATTTAAGTGGCAGGTATGACAGCGGGACATCACATTGAACATTAACCGGATTGTTTTGCAGAAATTCCCACATTTATTTAGAGGACTGAAAAAATCTGTCATTGTTAAACGTGAAAATGAACATTGAACAAAAATTCCTCTTTATTATCAAACCAGAGTCTGGTGGATTACACAGGGAAATTGTTAATTATGAATGTTATCATTTTATTACTTTCTCCAAATAATAATTCAAGTCAAGAATGCAAAGACAAATTGGTTAGTTGTATAGAAATAATTTTAGCAAACATTTCCTCATTTCCCTGACCAATAGGAGTGCACGAGTAAGGTTTCATTACGAGCAAAAGGTGAGCAGCATGCCTTTTTAAACGGTAAATTTGAATGAGATCGTGCGATGTTAAAAGATGCTCGTCATTATGTATAACAAATGTGATCAAATTTACTCAAATTTTTCCGTTCGCTCTTGAGTTCGAAAAATCTAACCTTACTGATGTATTATCTATCCCTACTGATTTCTTATGTATTACATTCCATTAATTTATCATATTCTATGTGACTGCTGTGCAAATCAAACATTCTACTGGTCTAACTTTACTGGTTTACTTAGTCAAACATTTTGACTGGTCTAAAATATGCATGTAATTTCATGAATTTGAATTTCCAATAAACCTTGAAGTCAGCATTTAGATTACTTCTGGAGGTCAAAAATTATACGAATTTAAAATTATAGTTCAAAACGTATGTTACCTAGCTAGACTATTTGAAAATGCTTGCTCAGAGGTCTTTTCGAACTTTAATTGTTCTAAATGTTTTTGGTGCTTCACGCATGTAACTGAAATAAAATAAAGGTGATATGGACCAGAAACAAAAAAATGCAAGGTGCTGAATAAGTTTACACTTAGGTACTCACCCTGAGCGCGGGAAGCAGGAACGGATGTACACAGCACCAATAACAAAGGGAAGACCAGTCGGAAAATATCACAAGCTCTACTGGACTCCCGCATAAGTTTCTTCTTGCTCAGACTCCCAGAAGGTTGGTGAGAAGTCGATGAGCTTTCC